>APFE031654801.1:474841-513318 GCA_000404065.3 Pinus taeda
AAAAATCAAGCTGGTAGTCCCAGTTTTGGGATCCAGTGGGAAATCTCTATGTATATGTGTTTTATTTGTTATGCTCTCGCATTTTTATTTTTCTTGTGATTTAGAATTCGTATGCAGGTAATTTCTGTATGGGGTTAAAACCTACAATAGAATCAATACCATGGACCCAATACTCGGGTTCAACACTTTGGACGAGATACCATGGTCATGTGCGCACCTTTCCTTGCATGAAAGTGCGTGCATACGTATACGCGCCTTTTGATCGTCGAACCCGCATGTATACGCGACTTGGTTAAGAGGAACTTGCGTATATCTCTTTTTCTTTCATTCTGAGAGCCTGAAGTGTGATCTGTCATTTGAGTGAGTTGCCATCAAGGACAACACCTATGTCATAGTGCCAAACGTGCGTCATAATGCCAACAAAGACTGCAATAGATAATCTTAGGAAAGGTCAATGGGAGTCCAATCCTCCTTTTGATCTAAAAGGCCAAATGATGTATATTTTGATTTCACCTTTAAAATATCAAATACAAAGTTTAACAAAAAACCCACCTTCTCTTAACCACCCAAGTTAGACACAATTGATAGGGAAAAAAATTGTCTGGGACACTTCGTCCCACCCTTTTTTAACAATAAATGGGTAAATTATATTGATAAAAAATTGCAACAAATGTTACATCATTATATAGTTCCAAAGAGTTTCAAAAAAGTAGTTACATAGTCCAAAAGTCCTATTACAAGCCCAAAACAAAAATTGATTTGGTCCTTGTATAAGATTAGTTAATACTCCTTGATGTTATATACTCTAAAATATATACCTAGTATTCCAATTGTCCTAAAAAACATGAAAATGAACAAATAGTAGAGCGACTAATAACATCATTTAAATTCTCAGTTCATACTTACTATCTCCTTGTTAAATTGGAACAATTGTATTTTCACAAGATTAAGTTTATTTACTTTATTAGGATAATTGTATTTTGTTTCTACTAGATCAGGATTATTTGCTTTCCTAGAATAAATGTTCATGCTTTCATAGAATACATTTCAATTGCTTTTCTAGAGATAACTATCTTGCCTTCCTAGAATAGAAGTCTCGCTTAATCAGAATTACACGTTTTCCTTAGGATATAAGTTTCATGCTTTCATAAGAATCAAGTGTGTGTGATTTTCCTAGAATGAACTTCATTATAGGATTGCAATTTCCTTTCATTTCATTTTACACGATAAACTGAACTTGTTTTATAGAATAGAATCTTATTTCACAACAAATTTCTTCACTTATATAATATAAACTTTATTTTCTTATGAATTCTTTTTGTTAGAGAAAAAGATAAATTCCTAACATATATTGTGTTGTATACTTGACAATTTACTTACTCGGATTGATACTTTAATGCAATGTAATTTAAAGCACAATTAACTTACCAAATTTTTTTTGGTGTTTTTGTCGGGGACATATACATAGGATTTAGCTTTTGATTTATATTGTTTTTAAATTACGTAACTTTGGATAGGAGGAAGGGTAAGAGGAGAAGTAAGAACCTGCACATCACATTGTGATGTTCCTCCTAACCTTAGTTGTTGAATTGCATTTCATTTTTAGCTACATCCATTTTAGTTGCATAAGTTTAATTTCATTCATTTTAGAGTACATTTTATAGGTAGATTCATTAGAGGACAAATTTCAAGAACTTTAATTCTAAAATCACCTACCATCCCCACTAGATCATGTGGTGCAGTTATAAACACATCACCATCCACATTATGAATTCCTACTTTTGTAGGTAGAAGAAGACCACCTTTTGGTGGTGGAAGAGGTGGCAAAGGAGGTAGAACAAATTGATGGAAATGGTTACAGTGAAGGAGATCCTTTTGTATTTCCCATATAGGATATTGATATAAATGTTAATATGAAGAACATCTCTCCATATGTACTTCCCAACTTCCATGGTATGAGATTAGAAGACCAAAAAACCTTTCTTTTTGAATTTGAAGTACTTTTTAGATCTTATTATTACTTACTTGATGCTAAAAAATTGACATTCTTTATGGCTAGATTGAAATATGGATCTCTTAATTGGTTTATGGGACTAGATACCAACTCGGTAAGATCATGGGATGATACGAGAACAATTTTTTTTAGAAAACTATATAAACACTTTGTTACATGACATGATCTTAAAGAGGAAATACTTAAAATGAGCCAAAATGTAGATGAGAGTCTTAAGGATCTAGTAGAAACATTTGTGTATAATATTAAGAGGGAAAAATTACATAATCTAGGATTGATACACTAAAAACCCTCTTACGTAGAGAAATCATAGATGAGTAGATTGATCTCGTTAATCTAAAGGGTAAAAGAGATGTATCCCAACTTTCATTTGAAGAAATTTGTTAATTGTGTAATCATATATCAAGAGGAAGAGAAAAATATGGTAAGAGCCCACGCGATCTAACCTTGGCAAGAGTAAGTAAATCAACATCAAGATCAATAAGTTGAGTTGAACTTGGCAATTTGGTAGAAAATTTTAAGACATATATTCTTGGTAATCTAAGTAAACAAATAGATATGTTAAGAATGTGAAATAAGCAAAAAATTGAGAATGTTGTTCTATCTATATTTTGTCCTAGGTGTAGAAATAAACATGATTTAAGAGAATGTCCAATTGATAATATTGAAATTTGTGTCATTTGTGCATAATCACATGCTACCAAGGATTTCCCATCTTTACTAGGGTTGAAAGCATTTTACCAAGAAGATAATGGAGCAAATCAAGAACCAAAGAAACTTTGTTATGTAGCTCCAAGAAGACCTAATTTGCAACCTCGTCAATAAGGTATGATGCAAGATCCTAATAAAAAAATTCAAGCTGATGCACAACAATCTCAAAATATTTGGAACACACCCTTGTCTTGGCAACCTTGACAATCTCAATCCCAACCTCAAAACAAATCTTGGAAATAAGGTTTGCAAGGACCTTATGGAAGAAATCCACAATATACTCAACCTTTTCCTCAGTGTCCTCAATACCAATCTCAAAACTATCCCCCTCCACCACAACCTCCACAACCTCGATTTCACCCACAACTGACTTCTAATTAACCTCTCTAATTACCACCTACACAAGAAATTCAAATGTCGACTCAACTACTTGCACAAACACTTCCAAAACCCAACAATAAAGTAACTCAACCCACTTACAATGCTAAGGTACAAAATTTCCAAACAAATCCTCTTGATCTAAATGGTATTCATCTTAGATCAGGGAGAGTATTGGAAAAAAAATATTCCCATGTTGTCATTGAGAAACAACATATAGAAGAAGAATATCTAGAGGAGACTAAAGAATCATGGACCAAATTGATGGAAAGAAGTTATTAGAACTTGAGATTGAGGAATTTATACTATGCTTATCAACAGATCCTTTATGCATTCAAAATACTAATCCTTGAATGACACAGCAGAAGAAGACATATAAAATGATCTAGATGAGAAAGTGAACCAAGGGCATCACAAATATGTTGAACTTTGGTTCCGGATAATCATTAAGTTGGAGAACCACTCTCTTCTTCAATAATTATTGGTATCATCTCAATCAAAGGATCTGGTCTCTCATATTCTAGTATATATCAAAACATGTCTTTTAAACCCGCATATGAGTTTATTTGACATATTGTTACACACGTGGATCTATTGGAAGTATTCCTATACTTGGAAAGAGATTTTATTTTTCAAGTAGAGTAGGTTACATACACACACACACACACACACACATAGATATATATATATTAAAAAAAAGTAAAGAAAAATAAATTCTTGATGTGAAAACCAATTTACTGGCGCAATTGGAGATGAGCTTTGACTGAAAACTAGGCAATTGGCAAGAAAAGTTCACAAAAAATTTTGTAATTTCATGTTGGTTTTAATTATGGTTCTTCAAATCACTTTTGGTTTTATGCTCGAGTTGGTTGATGTGGGATTCCTCAAGGCTCACCTTCCATTGGATCTTGTCCCATCGACTTCAAAAATTTATCTGGGACCAAGATTAAGGGTTTTTTTGAGTGTGTTGGAGCTTGTATACATTAGTGGAAAACATCCTCACTAAGAACAATGGGAATACAAATAAATATCTTTGTTTTTATATCTTGAAGGTGACTTGACTTCAACACATTCATCCATACTTGTCAAGATGTGCTCTTGTACCTTGACACTCATTTATATTATTGGTGAATTGTCTCACATTAGTTAATGATTGACATTACTAGTCAATAATCCAATGAATTTTTTCTATGTTTGACTTCAACCAAATACATTCACATAGATTGAATTGTACTAATTGGGTTTATGTGTGAAGACAATATGGTTTTTGGTATCAATGACATATTTTAGCAATTTCTTGTTTCAAGGTTTCTTTCAGCAACATAGTCATTCAACAACAACATGACAATAACTACTACAACTCTTCTTCATTATTTTCCTTTTCCAACAAATCAATAAAACTATATCAATATTCAATCAACATACATCATGTTTCATGGTTTCTACTTCAACACTCAGTACTAGTATTTCAAGACTCCATGGATCAATAGGTATTCAAAGACTTAGGTGGAGGATAGCTCTAATTCATTAGGAAGAACACAATTTTTAGAAGAAGAAGAACAAAAACAACTACATAAATTTTTAGTTTTTATATCTCTAGAAAATATGTTGTAGCTATAGACAATTGTTGTGGCAACATGTTTTATAGTTGTAGTAGCATGTTCCATGGAAGTTTTCAAAAAAATAATGCAAGCATGTGGAGCTAAATAAAAAAAGAGACATGGGTTATTCTCAAAATGTGGTAATTTAAGTATGGTGTGGGTATTCCAAAAAAACCAAAAAAAAATAATATATATATATATATAAGTAATGGATATTTGAGAAGGTTTTGAAGGAAGATTTTTAATTCTTACCACTATGCACAAATAAATTTAAAATTTGATATTTTTGCACAACTTCTTTTCTTCGTCAAAATGAAATTATGAAGGCATGCTATGTAAAAGAGGTAAAAATACATTGTTTCCTTTTTGAAGCACTTAGTTTGGCTTTAAAATGAGTTCAAGGCTTATATTTTTGCGTAACATTGGAAAGTGTGAAAGATGAAATAGGGCACAAATTGTTTTGACCATATCTTGCAAATTACACATCAGTAGATTTTGAAATTTTGAGGGTAAATGAATCATGGTAGGATAAATAAATAATGAAAATTTCAAGAAATTATGTTGTACATTTGTTAAGAAATTGTTCATTGTCACCTACAACCATTTTCCATTTTTCTCCATATTTGTGCATCCATTGGTTGAGATTTTTTTATGAGAAGATGCATAAAGGTGATGATAAAGGTCTCAAAAAAAAATCACGAGAAACCAATTTATCATTTGAGATATATTGTCTAAACAAGTATGTTGTAAGAAGTGGACACATTTTGTACTTGAATCATAGGTTCACATGGTTGTAGACATGGTTTAGCAAAAGTGCATATTAAAGGACGTGACAAAAGAAAATATTAAGGTTTTCCATCTATTGGAATCAAACTAGAGTCATCCAAATAATCACAAGAGCAAGGTAAAAGTGTTGTTCAACACATAATGCAGTAGTAGAGTACTTGAGGTAATCAACACCAAATCAACCATAAGATCACGCTCTTTTATCCATTGGTCCTACTTCGGGTTGTAGTACAAATCTGAATCAGAATCAAAGGTAGAATTGAGGTAAGATTAGTGTAATACTTTTTAGTTTATTGAAAATTTAGGAAGATGTGATGAATAACCACTTTTCCATCAACCTATAACAACCTTGGGTTAAAGTTCATGTAATAAATTTAATAAAGTCAAAATAAGACCAAGGTCATGGGACATGTATTCCAATCTTAATGTTGGGGAAAACATCCTAGTGGGTGTGCATTTCAGTTTATTATGGCTAGGGAAATTGGAAAAGGCAAAGAGGCATTAATTGACATTTTATTCATAAAATAAAGGAAAATAAGAGAAAAGAGACATGAAACGTCACAGGTTTGCTTAAGAGGAAACTTGAAGCGAAAATAGAAAAAATCTAAGAAAATAGAGGCCTCAATGATAAAAAGGCTTGTGAGGATTAGTTCACAGCTTTTTGTAAGTTTTGATTTGGAATTAGTTTCAGAGGGAGAAGAGAACCGAGAGGATAAAGCAAGCAAGCAAGCAAAGGAAGGAAAAGGAAGCAAAGGAAAGTAAGGGACAAGCAAGGAAAAGTTGGATCAAGTAACTTTAACAGCAAGACTTGCAGGTAATAGGTTGCATATGCGATTTCCTAGTTGGTTTATGAACACATGGTACATGCATGTGTGTATTTGGTTCTCTTTCTCTCATTGACATGGGTTTTGCTAGGTGTGATAGTGGTTTCAACCTTTCCTTGCCATTTATGGATAACCATGGTGTGATGGGGTTCTTTAATTTGGTTGAGTTTTGGATTGTCAGATGGTTTTGGAACTAGGTGAGGTGGTCTAAGGAAAATTCCCATAGGGCTTAGGAATCCCTTGAACAATTTTGGTGGGATTATGAGAAATCCTGAGGGTGGAGATAGGCAATTCCTCACGGTATTAGTTAAGAAACTATGAGGCATCCAAGCTTGTTTTGGGCCTAGTAGTCCCTTGACCGGTTTTGGTGGGATTGAGACAAAGCCTAAGGGTGGAGGTGGTTTAACCTTCGAGAATCCATGGTTTTTTGTGTATTGGTTGTTAATTTTTCAGATTTTTCTATGATGTATCAATTCCTTTAGCCCAATTTACTTCTTCATTAACAATGCATCCAATTATTAGCAATGTAACCAATCATAAATTGTAACTTAAGATAGAACAATATATGCAATGAAAAAAAGGAAACAACACAACCATAAGAGACAGTAGATTGGTCCAAGACTAGGGAAAAACCCCATAAGGGGGAAAACCCTTTCAAATCTTCTTCTTTATTAGATCATCATAAAAAAAATTAGCGGAGACTACAATGAGTCCAATACATAAATTTTCAGCAGAGATTTACAGAAATATATTTCAGATCTATAGAACAATAGAGAGAAACCTTTGATCCACTAGATCATTGGAGCCAACTGAAGGAAACTTCAAAACCCTATATCAAAACATAGGACGCTCCCAGCAAGGCTGATTTCGTGTATCTGAAACTCCCTAGATGCTCCCTCAGACATTGTGTGAGGGTGTCTGTTACTACTCAAACGCTCCCAGGAAGATTGTATGCATGCGTCCAGGGTCAAGCCCACTAATATACAATCTAAACCACTAAATTCTCTCTTCCATTTACTGTGTGTGCGTCCAATACTTCTTGGACGCTCACTTGACCACTCTATGCGAGTGTCCGTCGACTAATATTGTCTGATCTGCCTTAGAAACCCTAGACGCTCCCTTCAGTCCTTTGTGCGAGCATCTGAAACTTCCTAGAAACTCTCTTAGCTACCTTGTGCATGTGTCGGCGGATGAAAAATCTCAGTTACAAGCCTACGTTCGAGAAACAGAAACCCTACATCTATGCGAGATTCTCCCCTGTGATTTCAGACCCTTGTGTGAACTTCTTCTGTCAGACCTGTGCAAACCAAGACAAAAGAGAAGAGTAGAAGATGTCATGATCGATGTGTAGAAATGAGCTTGAGGTTGCTCCTATTTATAGGCTTTCATGAGGGTCCACTTGGGCTTGAGGCTGACCTAACCAATTTCACATGTGCTTAGGGTCGACCCATTCCATTATACATGAATGAATAACATAATTCAAAAATCAACTTCCACTTGTCCAAATGGGGTGATATTTAGGTCAATTTTGGTCCTCTCGAAAATAGGAATTTAAAGTAATCATCATATTGGTCATGTAAGCTATCCAAGGTAGAATTTGACCCTAGTTTCAAAATTAACACTCCCTCTCAACTAGGAATAATTCCACCTACCAATATCTATTTGTTGATCATCATATCATCCTGTCATGTTATCGTCATGTTGGTTATTTCTACTCAACTCTATCAGTTGAAACTTTCTTGGATGTAAAAGAAGAAGAATTGGGGAACAATAGCTTCCACCCATACTGAGCAATAGGATAACTTAACCATACAGAGCAACACATCTTCAATCTTGGAATCTCATCAGGGAGCTCATTCTCAACCCGAAATCTCAAACGAGATCAAGTCTCAACCCAATCCTATTGCCTATCGATCTTCCCATCAATGAACCTCAATAGTCATGTGGTAGAACACTTGCATCATAATCGACTTGGGTCGTACATCTCAAGGACACTCTCAACTCGTTGGCCAACTGGGGAGCGGTATTTCCAACAAGCCTTGCTTGAGGGTATGATGCCAACTAGGGTATACTCTACATAAACCAGATAGAGGAGTAGCATCTCCAAACCTATGAAGATAGGGGAGCATCATGTCCAAACCTATGGTTAAAAGATAGGGGATTTCCCTATTGTCCAGAGATCCCTCAACCCCAGGAACCCTCTATCTCAATTCCTCACCCTAGGAGCTCAAATAGGTTGGGAAGAGTTAGCTAAGTGTCCTCGATCAGCACTGCCCCTTATCCGGAGGGGCGACGTCCATCAGTCCAAGGTGGTCTCTGAAGACAAAGAACTTTCCTTTCAGTTGTGCCTTGGTGAGAATATTTGTAATCTACTCATCTATTGAAATGTGATGGATTCTAACAGCTCCTCTTTGCACAATGTCTCGAATGAAGTGATATTGAATCTTAATGTGCTTGGACTTATCACGAAACAAAAGATTCTCTGCCATATGGATACCACTCTTGCTATCGCAATATATCATTGTAGTGTCTAGGACTTGCTAAAATAGCTCTCCAAAGAGCTTCCTCAACCAAACTGATTCACAACTAACCATGCTAGCAACAATGTATTTTGCTTCAGCGGTGCTCAATGCTACACAATTTTGTTTCCTACTCATCCAGTATATCATGGTGGTTCCAAGGCTAAATAAACATCCATATGTACTATTTCTATTGATAACATTTCCTGCCCAATCAACATCAATGTATCCATGAAGTTGAACATCTCCAGTAGAATATCTTAGACCAAGTGTGATCGTCCCATGCAAATATCTCAATATGTGTTTGGCAGCGATCCAATGTGCATGGAGGGGCTCAATCATGAATTGACTCAATGTCTTTACTGCATAGCATAAGTTTGGACACGTGTTCATAAGGAACATTAGAGCCGTAATTAGTTATCTATACTCGGATGGATTTTCCAAATCAGGACCTGTGACTTCTCCACATAACTTCTTGAAGTTCATTACCATAGGTGTAGCCATGGATTTTCATTCAGTCATTCTAAGTATTTCCATCCACTTCACGACGTATTTTCCTTGTGAAAGGAAAATCTCACCAGGCCTTTGACACACGTCAAGACTTACAAACTAATGCATGAGACCAAGTTCCTTCATCTCGAATTCATAGGCTAGATCCCTCTTACACTCGATCATTAGAGGCTCACTACCTTTCAAGAATAGATCGTCAACATATAAAACCAAAATCAATGGCATACCTTGGACTACCTTGAAGTAGAGGTTGGGATCAACATTGCTTCTTGTGAATCCTAGCTTCATTAGGTAACTATCAATGCATGGATACCAAGCTGGGGGAGATTGCTTCAAACCATACAGTGCCTTCTTCAACATTAAAACATGTGTTCTTCAATCTTCCACTTCAAATCCATATGGTTGTTCAACATATACTTCTTCCTATAACATGCCATGAAGGAATGTGGTCTTTACATCAATCTAATGAAGAGTCCATACTTGACTTGTAGCAAGGGAAGATACCGAATGGATGGTTGTATATCGACCACAAGAGAAAATATGTCATCATAATATTCTCCCTCTTTCTGGGAGAATCCTTGAGCTACGAAACTTGCTTTGTATTTCTCAATATTGCCATCAATTCCATGTTTGATTTTGAATAACCACTTTGAAGTCACAACAGACTTCCCATTCGGACTTGGCACAACATCCCAAACACCATTTTTCACAATTTATTCATATTCCTTGGCCATAGCATCCTTCCAAACTTGTTCTTTTACAACTTCTTCGAATGAGGATGGTTCAACTTGAATCATAGTGCTCATGGTTGAACCATATCCTTGATACCTGCATGGTTGCTTCCTTTCTCTAAATGATCTATGACTGGGGACATTTCTTTCATCATTTTGTAGAGTATCATGGAGCCAAAGTGGTCTCTTCCTAGTAGGAGGGTCACTTGAAGGAGGATCCAAAGGATCCATAGGATCCATGGGATCATTAACAATATCAGACTCGGGCACGGAAGGAACTTCTAGAATATCCCAGTCATCATTCTCCTTTTTGGGAGGAGGAGGCAGAGGAAGGTCTCTCAATTTTCCAAGCGTTTCATCTTCATCGAATGTTACGTCCCTGCTAATTTTGAACTTCCTTTGACAAGGAATATATATTCTATATGCTTTAGAATTTTCAGAATATCCCACAAATGTACTTTTTCTTGTAGCTTCCAACTTGTTTCTTTTGTCCTTCCGCACATGAAAATATATGGGGCATCCAAATACATGAAGATGGCTAATATCAGGCTTGAAACCTATGAATATTTCTTTTTGGGTATTGTTTTCTAATGCTTGATGAGGCACCTCTTTTTGAACATATACAACAACATGTGTGGCTTCTACCCAGAGGAATTTTGGCACCTTTTGATCCTGGAGCATGGCATGGGTAGCTTCTAATATAAACCTATTCTTTCTTTCAACTAAACCATTATGTTTGAGAGTATATGGCATAATTGTTTCCTTCTTGATGACTTCTTTCTTGCAAAATGCTATGAATTCATTTAACATGTATTCCCCTCCATTTTCAGACCTGAATATTTTGATTCTCTTTCTTGCTTGATTTTTGATCAAGGCTTTGAATTCTTGGAACATTTCAAAGGCTTCATCCTTGTCCTTAAGGTAGTATATCCATGTATTTCTTGAGAAATCGTCAATGAAGGTGATTTATAGAGATGACCACCAATAGAATGCACATGAATCTGACCACATATATCGGAATGACTGAGATAGAGGTTGTCATTTTTCTTGTTCTCACTAGAGTGGAATGGTCCCCTTATTTTATTTCCACTCGCACAACGTGGGAAACTCCATTATGATGGGCTTGAACATCGGGAATACTTGAGACCAATTTCTTCAATTTTGAAAGAGCGCCATAATGTAGATAAGCTAGTCTGCAGTGCCACAACTCGCTCAGATGATTGGTATTATGAACCAATGCTTGAATTCGCCTTCCAGTGACTCTATAAAGTCCTTTAAATCTTGATCCTAATGTGAATGCATCTCTCATAGGCGAATCAACAAACCAAGTCAAAAGTTTTCTTTTTATGAAGGCAACCCTCATCCCTTTATCTTCAAATGTGAATATATATACTAGATTCTTCATTAATCCCGATACATACATAAGATCATGCAACATAACTGATTTCCTAGAATTTGAGTGAAATTTGACGGACCCAAAACCTTTCATGGGATGAGTGGATTTGTCTCCAAGAATGATCTTCAACTTAGTCTCCCTCTCTACTAGATTAGAGAGGACTTCCTTGTATCCAGAGAAATGATGAGTCGCCCCAGTATCAACCAACTATCCCACAAATCAAGTGGAGAAGAACTAGTAACGACAGAAATACAAATTTATTCATATTTATTTATAGCATTACTTTCATAACTGGGATTTCTTGACTTCTTTTGGGGAGGATGATCTTCTTCATAGTCGCTTGAGGAATCTCTTCTTCTTATTTCATATCTTCTATCATGGTTATTCATTTGATTGTATTTTCTTATTTTATTATTGTTGTTTCTTTTGGTGTTGTAACATGGCCTTTTTATTTTCTCAGGACAATCTCAAGCATAATGACCTTTCTTGTGGCAATTATATCATTCAATATGAGATAAATATTTGTCATTCCTTCCTTTTGTATTTTGAGAAGGAGGCTTCCTTGGTAGACCCCCTTTTACCTTCTTCTTTTTGTCATGAGTGATATATGCAGCAGGCTCTCCCTCTTCATGCTTTTGAATCCTTCCTCTAGGTATCATCCTTGATTCTTCTTGAGTGAGCTTCCCAACAATTTCATCAAATGAAAGAAGCACATTTTTGTTTCTTATTGTAGTAATGAAGGTTTCCCAAATAGGAGGAAGACCTCTAAGAATCACAACTACTAGTTCCCTATCAAACACATTTCCTCCAACTCTCTGCATTTGATCTCTAAGGCGAGAAATCCTCATAATTTAGGATTGAACAAATTCTCCTTTGTTCATCTTGGTTTCCTTGAGTTGATCTTTCAATGTGATGATATCATTTAAATTATTGATTTCATAGATGTCAGGTATCTTGTCATACATCTTTAGACTTTCTTAAATTCCCAACATATGCAAGTAAATGATCTTGTAAACATTAAGTTATAATTTGCTTTTCTTTGCACTCACTTTTCTTGTACCTATTTTTAAGGTAAGCATAAGAATTTTCTAGAGGCTTGGGCATCCTACCTTGAATGTATTCCAATACATCATTTTTGTCGGCTATGATCCACAACTTGACTTTCCATGCAACAAAATTTGATGCATCACCCAACTTTTCATGCTCCTTGAAAGTAGAGGAAGACATATAGAGCTTGACTAGGCAATATTCTTTCTAATAATGAGGGCTTCAATGCTTGTCTTTTTTTGGGCTTGTATTTCACTTTAGCTCTGATTCCATGTTAATTTTTCAGATTGTTCTATGTTGTATCAATTACTTTAGCCCAATTTACTTCTTCATTAACAACACATTCAATTATTAGCAACGTAACCAAGCATAAATTGTAAATTAAGATAGAAAAATATATGCAATGACAAAGAAGGCAATAACTCAGCCATAAGAGATAGAAGATTGGTCCAAGACCATGGAAAAACCACATAAGGGGAAAACACTTTCAAATATTCTTCTTTATTAGATTTCAACATAGAGTAAAATGAGCCCAATACATAAAGTTGCACAGAGATTTACAGAAATAGATTGCAGATCTACAAAACAACATAGAGAAACCCTTGATGCACCAGATCACTGAAGCCAACTGAAGGCAACTACCAAACCCTAGATCAAAACCCAAGACGCTCCCTACAAGATTGACTATGTGCGTCTGAAACTCCTTGAACGCTCCCTCAAACACTATGTGATGGAATATGTAACTGACCGGATGCTCTTAGGAAGAATGTATGGATGCATCTAGGGTCAAACCCACTTAGATCCACTCCAAACCCCCATACACTCTCTTCCAGTTATTGTGCATGCGTCCGGGACTACCTGGACACTCCATTGACCACTCTATGTGAATGTCTGAGGACTAATATTGTATGATCTGCCTCAGAAACCATGGACGCTCCCTTCAGGCCTCTGTGTGAGCATCCGAGACTTCCTGGATGCTCCCTTAGCTACTGTGTGCATGCGTTCGGGAATGAAAAATCTTTTTTAGGTGCCTGCATCTGAGAAACAGAAACCCTAGATCCGTGTGAGCTTCTCGCTTGTGATTTTGGACCCTTGCATGAATTTCTTCTGTCAGACCCGTGGAAATCAATAAAAAAGAGAAGAGTAGAAGATGGCTTGATCAATGTGTAGAAATGAGCTTAAGGTCACTCCAATTTATAAATTTTCATGAAGGTCCACTTGGGGCGATCTTTAGGTTAATTTTGGTCCTCTTGAAAAGAAGAATTTAATGCAATCATTGTCTCGGTCATATGAGTTGTCCAAGGTATAATTTGACCCTAGTTGCAAACATTAACATTGGTTTTCTTATGTGATCTCTTGACCGGTTTTGGCGTGATCATGAGAGCATGAGGGTGGAGGTGGTTTAATCTCCCAGAAGCCCTAGTTGTTTTTTTCTTGAGTCCATATTCATGCTTGGAATATGGCATGGGGGTGATTGGCTGAAAGAAATATTTGGTTCAACTCAATCTTTGGTTGGGTGGTATGTGGAATATGGCATGGGGGTGATTGGCTGAAAGAAAGATTTGGTTCAGCTCAATCTTTGGTTGGGTGGTACGTGGAAGTACCTGACTTGGTTGGCTTTTTCATATATTAATAAGAGATATTTTCCTCTTGTATTTAATGAATGCTTGTACTTTTTATTATGTGGATTTGATGGTTGTTCTATCATGGTTATCATTCTACTTATGTTTTGGTTATAAGCATTGTTATAAAAAGTTGTAGCTGTGGCTCTTGATATGTTTGATTTGTTGATGAATGGTTAATGAATGCATGAACTAGAAAATATGGTTGCAGTTATTATGGGATGGAATTAGACCTTCTTGATGGTTATTAGATAAGTATCAAACCCCTATGTTTAGATATGCATTCATGACATGTAGATTACATGTTCTAAATATGTTTGATGAAATGACTATCATGGCTAGGCCTGGTTAGGTCAAGTTTTTGATCAAATCTTTGTATGAATGGATTGTCTTGATGTTATTTATCATTTTTGAAAGTCTCGCTGACTTCTGGGTAGTGGTCTAGAGGCTGACCTAGAATTTAAGCTTAGAATCTGAGACCGCACCCTCTAAATTGAAGAGTTTAGGTCAAAACTACTACCTCGTAGGCTTATGCATATGGTTGGAGGCCCTCAGCCAAATGGAGGCCTTTTCATGCATGTGGATTGGAGCCCAAGTCACTAAAAAACATTCCAACTTAGGGTTTGGGCACTGGGAGTGGTTGTTTGGATCTTGGGTGTCATGTAGCTCCTGTGGAAGGTTAGTAAAGTTCTAGTTTGTCAATTCTGTTTTCTTAACTATAATTAGGAGGTTGAGTAATGTCATAGTATCCCTCAGCTCATGTTTACCCTGACAGGCCAATGAAAGTGGGTAAATGTGGGAGGAGCATGTTACAAGGTGGTATTAGAGCATGGTTAAATACTTGGACTAAATGGCCAGAATGTGTTTGTCATGCATGAATTTCAGTTGTCTATATGGTTGTTATGCATGCATTGTCATGGTTATGGTTTTTGTGCATGAGGTCATGGTGTGCAATTAGCATTATCATCCATGATAAGAGTGTGAATATTTTTGCGATGTTGAACTTGATGTTGAGGTGTCGAAAATTGTTCCACGGTAGTCATTTTTCTATCAACATTTTGAGTCTAAATCAAGACCCATCAACAGGACCAAAGTCGAGAAGAAGATACATTATAAAGTTATATATAAATACTTGAAACGTTGACGACAAAATGACTAATGTGGAACAATTTTTGACACCTCAACATCATGCATGATGTCATGTCAATATATTGATATGATTATGTATATACATGTATCATGCTAATTTGGACTCATTTTGTAGATGAGATAACCTCCACTGAACTTCACTGAGGTATGTTGATTATTTTTATATTTGGTTTATTAGACATGGTATGTTTATAGGAAGAGGAGGATCAGAAATGACTAGCAAAATGCAGACTACAGTTCATGAGAATCTATTTACAAATCATATGAGCAGCCAAGAGAGGGATACTCTCATGTCATAATAGACACTTTGGGAAGTTTGAAAGCATAAATAAGAAGTTTCAAAGTAGATAATGATAGGATCATTTAGTCATAGGAAAGGCATGCCATGGCACATGAGAAACAAATAGTGGCAATCCAATTATCCTTCAGAGTTTGTCAAACTTACATAGATTGGGGCAACGACATATTAGTTATGGATAAGAGGACATGACTAATGGGGCATATGGTAGTAGGTCTCATGGTGGGCATAGGTTGGAAAATGATGACACAGTCACACATGGTGGGTTCTTGGATACCCCTGATAGGAGAGGCGGTGTGTAACAACCCTGGTGAAAATTTCATGTAATAAAAGTTAATAAAGGAAAAATAAGACCACGGGTAAGGGACACATATTCCAAGCTGAATGTTGGGAAAATATATCCTAGTGGGAATCACTGGATGTGTCTATTTTGGCTAAGGAAAATTGGCAAAGGCTAAGGAAAAGGCATTAAAAGGTAAAAATGCATTTTTGGCACATTTTTTATGAAAATAAAGGAAATTAGGAGAAAATGAAGTTAAAAGGTCATAGGTTGCATGTGAGGAGGAAAATGAAAGAAAATAATGGAAAATGAAGAAATTAGAGGCCTCATTGATAAAAAAGCTTTTGAGGATCAGTTGGCAGGTTGCTTAGGGTTAGGCTTGCTCAATGTTAACCTTTTGTCAACTCAAGTTTGGAGCTCTCTCATTATTCTCTCTCTCTCTCTCTCTCGTTCTCTTGGTCACTTAGAGTTTTCTTGGAGCACTCTAGTTTGGAGCGAAGGAAAGGGAAGGCAAGGAAAGGAAAGGAAAAGCAAGCAAGGAACAAGGAAAGGAAAGCAAGATCGTGCAACTTCAGCAGGAATACTTGCAGGTAACCTTTTGCATGTGTGATTTCCTAGCTAGTTTGGACATGCATGGCTTTGCATGTTGGTGTATGGTTCTCTTGTTGTTGGTGGCATGGTCTTGTCGGGTTATGATAGTGGATTTCAACATAGCCTAGCCTAGCCTTTTTCTGGATGCCATGGTATTTTGGGATGTTTATTTTGGTCTTTGAGCTTTGATTTGCAGGATGGATTTCGAAATCCAGGGCGGAGGTGGTCTCAAGTTCCATTCCCAAAGGCCTAGGAATCCATTGACCAATTTCGGTAGGATACACGGTAAAGTTTTGGGTAGAAGTCTCGGTTTAGGGCCTAGTAATCCATGTTTTGATTGTGGTAAAGCCTGAATACTGGTCTCGGTTTATGGCATAGTGATCTAGGATTGGATTATAGTAAAGCTTGAGAGACAAGGATATAGAAAATTCCTCAAGGATAGTGATGGATTCTGGATGGCATTCCAAGTTCGGTTTGGTTGTGATCGGAGCACCGGTTTTGGTGTGATCATGGTTTGATGAGGGTGGGGGTGGTGTAACCTCTGGATTCCCTTGGTTTTTCTTGGATTGGTTGTTCTATGATATCCCACATTCATGCTTGGAATATGGAATGGGGGTGATTGTCTGAAAGAGAGATTTGGTTCAGCTATGTCTATGGTCAGGTGGTACATGGAAGTCCCGAACCTGTTCCCATTTGCCTGTGATTAATAAAAGATAAGTTATCTTACTTTTGTACTTATTTATATGTGGATTTAATGGTTGTCATATCTCTGATATTTGTATGGTTTTATGTTGGTTATAAGCATGGTTGAATGACTGGTTTATGTTATGGTTATTTCATATATTTACTTGTAATTGTTAAATGGATGGATCCAAGACCTAATTAATGATGTAGTAGTTCAATGGAGAAGGAGGTGATCCTTCTGGTTATGTTTCATAAATTGTTTTAGTCGTTTATGCTTTGCCTTGTATTCTAGAGATGTAGGTTACATTGATGCCAAGTGTTTGACATAATGTCAGTGCCGGTTGGGGATGCTCAAGCCTAGTCTTGAGGGTGATTTTTCTAATTATTCCATTATTAAATTTGAAATTAATTAAATTAAGAAAAAACTATAAAGATTGTAATTAATTTGAATTAATCCAAAACATATTAAAAATTGAATAAAAAAGTGATATTAACATCACCTTCATTAAATTAAAAATTTTTGAATATCCCTAAAAAAATTTAAATTATACCCAATAAAATTACAATTAAAATTTATATATCATTAAATTTACAACAAAGTAAAAAATAAAAATTAATTAGAATTAATTAAATTTGATTTAATTAAATTAAGAAAAACTTATAAAGATTATAATTAATTTTGATATAATCCTAAACATATTAAAAATTTGATCAAACATTAATGTTCAACATCACCTTCACTAAATTAAATAATTTTTGAAATATCCCTAAAAATTTTAAACATACCCGATAAAATTATAATTATATTAATAATATATACAAGATTTAAATAAAAATAAAAATAAAAATAATTAAATCATATCATAAAATTTAAATTTATAAAAAAATAAATATATCAACTAAATTAAATTAATATCATATAATTCCATTAATTCCATCAAAATCCAAAACAAATTATTTTTTTTAAATTATAATTAAATAAAAAATGAACATTAATTCTTATAAAGTTATTAATTTATAATCTCTAACATTTCATAAAATTCTAAAGACTTTTTATTATAAAATTGAATTATAAATATTATAATAAATTGTGGATTACAATAATATTAATATTATTAAAAATAAAATTTTAAAATTCACATTATAATTAAAGAAACTAAAATTAATATTAATTACAATTAAAATAATTTCAATATTGATTTATAACCCAAATATTCTTATAAGATGACTAACTATAATAATTATTAAGTATTATTAATTACTAATTAACCTAACCTAAAACATGTCGGCTACCATAATTCTAGTTCTCTCCCACTTCTATTAATTCATCCCGTTGAGATCTAGCTTATATATCTTTTGAACTGTTAATAAAATAAACTTTATTATGAATATGAATCAAGTCATAGAACCTCAAAATATTACAGAAGTGAAAATCCCTCACTGCTAGTAACTCGATCTCTGTCTGCAAATAAGATTTCAATCCCACTACAATAGTGCAAATCATCATTGAAAATCCTATAGAAACAGACTAAAAGCTCCTAAATTATTATACCTCTTCTCCTGGATTTGAATCCCCACTAAACTCAACCCAACAAGTATTTATACATGATTTAGAAATAACTTTTTCCCCAAATCTCTCCACAATCGAGTTAATTTCAAAGACAATAAAAAAGAAGGATTGCTTTAATTGAGGTCTAGCAAAATGTTGATAGTATAGTTAAGAAAATTTTCTCAATTTAGCCTGCGTAGCGATAAGAATAATCTCGCTTGTATCCAGTCTCTTTCGAAGAATTCGTAGTCGAGGACAAATGAAACAACAACTTTCTTTTATTATAATATCCCTTGCTTGCCTGGAGAATTTTCATTAGCAATAGACCAGATTTGTTTTAATATTAGCCTTAATTAGAAACCCTCTTTCAAAACAGAATAACAAAATTAGAGTTAGCCATAAAAATGGCGAAAACAATAATATGCAAATAACTACTATTTATGTCCAAAATCAATAAAAATTCAATGATTTTTAATTAATATAACAACACCACCCTAGAGATGATAGGTGGAAAGCATAGAAGTCTATTAGACCAATTTCATATCGGAAATTTTAAACATAGTCGCATAACAATATTACGCTAAACATCTGATGTAATGGACGCGATGTTTGAAGTAAGCCATGGTTTATATGTGTATCAGATCCATAGCTTATTGGAGATCAGAGGAAAGGGTCTCGGCCAAAAACAAAAGTCATGATATAATGAGTGGAGTCGATATGACAATTAAACCAATTCTATAACCATATTGGGTTCGGAGGTGATGATGTAGGCAGACAAGCGACAGATGGAAAGAGATGTCGGATATTTTCTAATATCGAGAATTTCTAATGTGGTAATACATACAAGAGCTCCAATATGGAGCGGACGCAATATCTTTATACACCAAAATTAATACCATATCGGATCCGACATATCAGAGTCTGGAAGATATCGAAAGTCAGAGGTGAAGGCACATTGGGATATCAACGATGGATGTTTATTGGAGTATTGGCAGAATGATATATCGGAGGTCGGAGAAGCATGGATATCGAATTATCGGTAGAAATATATATCAGAGGTGTTAATAATGTGGCACACAAAAATCTTCGTTATGTGAAGGCTACAAGGCCCCGATATGTGTTACAAAGGATTAAACTACAACCACTCGTTAAAAGCCTTCAGGTATGTTATATAACCATTATAAAATATGAAAGGCTTTACAAAAAGGACCCTTTTTAATAATAAGTGAATTATAACTGCTCAAAAGCCAAAGCCACTTGGTTTTGTTAAATAATGAAACTATAACCACTATATAGTAAAAAACTTGGTTTCGGGGGATATTTAAGGGATAAAAATAAAAATACTATTTACAAATATAAATAAATATTTTACAAATAAAAGTAAAAATAAAGAAAAAAAAATGTAAAATACATTATATACATATCATTAGGCCAAGGCAGTGAAAAATATCCAATCGACAATTGGGCAACATTTAGAAACCAAATTTCCAAATGAGATCAAACGAGTTATGATAGGAGAATAACGAACTCATTGAAACAATCCAAACTCTCAAAATCAAATATTAATATGACCAACCATTGAATTAAAGGGACCCCATAGTGAAGAATAAATGAATAATGGGAGGGTTGTGTTTTTACCACAACAAGCCTTTATTGGAACAAAATGGAATTAATATGGAGCGAAAGAGAACATGAAGAACAAGATATGAATGCAAAAAATGATCCTACTACCATCCAAGCACTAAAAAATTGTGGTTTACTGAAATTCTTCTATCTTTCTAGTATGAGGAAATAGATGGAGGTGTTAGAATATCTTATCCATTCATGGGATGTTTAAGCTCATACATTCAAGTTAGGAGCACATCTGGTTGAGATAAAGGTAGAGGACATATATTTATTGAATGGTTTATCTATGAGAGGTGCCCCCATCTCCTTCTTAGGTGGGAGAAGGTGTGGAGAGATTGTCAAGGATTACATTGCCACTCATTGCAGACCTCAAGTCCAGCCAACTAAGGACGAAAAATAAACATAAAATATGTGACCTCATTGCCTTTAAGAACAATCATATTCATTATTTCTAGATTGGCTTGTAGCTCTACACTTCATGTAGCTAACATGTCATACATGCAGTATTCCCTAGAATGTATCGAGCCAATAGTTTTCAACTAGAGCGAGGGAGTGTTGGTCAACATGAAAGAACAATTGACTAAAGCAAGAGGTGGACGATTGAATTTTTTTGGATATGGTTCAATCTTGGTCTCCTTTGCTTTAGAAATTATTCCATTGTTACAACCTCAACATATCACACTCGATCCCATTGATCTGAGAGTTCCACGAATGAGGAGGTGGATAGATCTTATGTCCCTAAATATAGGTCCGTCGAGGATCAATTTCTCACCATCCTTCTTCAGATGATTGTAAAGGAAATTCATTATGATAGATGATTATTCATATGTAGGGATGGATTTTCATGGAGACCCGGAGCTCGTGCTTCTTGAGGGTGAGCAGTGGGGTGTTATAGGTATGAAATTTCAACCATTTTTTATTTTAAGTTTTACATTTTTTTTTGTGCTTTTAAATGTATCTGAGACTAAACTATTGATTTATTCATACAAATATTGGGCTCGTTCGACCTATAGCTGCTTCATATCTCCATCGTGTGGGAGACCCACATCAGGCAGTAGCACCAGTATATGTTGTTGCAGTAGGACGAGATGTACTACAATATCTCAATGTACTTGATACCTTGGAAAAGGTGGAGAACCACATGGAGGGACTGATGCACGAGATAGATTAAACCACGGTCGACCAACTTCCTATGTGACTTCAACAACACACTATTGGAGTGCCAAATCGTATTGGGCAGCTACTACGCATGATAGCTCGTGCAGTGGGCATATTATCATGAGCACTATGATTAGTCTACTAGGAGGCTGATAACCATATTTGCATGTAGTTTTTGATATGATAGGTCGTGTGTCCATATGTGTCTTAGGCACAAATTTTGTAAAACCAAACCTTTATATATAAAAATATGTTCAATGTTTCCTATGTTCCTATTATTACTTTCATTGGATGTGATATATATTGAAATTTATTTACATATGTTGCAAATGTCTATCTAACACATGATTAGCCAATGTATCTATCAATGTGTTTAGATTTCTAGAAATGTGTTGATATCGGATGAAATCAAAGTGTCTTTTTAGAAGGAAAAACCTTAGGAACATGTGATGAATAGTTGGACTTCTAATCAACTAGACATTAGTTAATTATAGTACTACAAGCTATGAGTCAATTTTGATGATTAAACAACGGATACCATGTGAAATATCATCAGATAGAATCTTGACCACTACGCTATACTCAACAATGTTATTGGTGGAGCGATCGTTACAGATCCCTCGTAGACTGACTAAATCACCATTTGGGGCAAAGATAGCCCATGCTACAGAAGATAGGTTTTGAGTACTATGACTAGCTCCATCATCATAACCAACATATGGTTTAAAGAATGTCGACATCTGCAAATAAAACGTATACAATATCAACAAAACCATAGGAAAATTTGAAGAGATGCACTACAAACACACTCAACACACCTATGTATAGTATGTACACAATGCACTGCACAAAAATCAAGCATATTATTTTTGTAAGGTACATCCCATTTCTAGGTTGTGCCAATGGAATTCATTCAAAATCAACTAGCTCATAGGCCCCTTTAGCAAGAACACACTTGAAAATATATGGACCTAACCACATGGGTTGGAAATTTCTTGATCCTAATTTGTCATATTCTTGATCATATAGAAGGAAAATATCTCCTTCTGATAAGACACAAGGCTTGACATTTTTGTCATATTGTGCCTTAACACGTTTCTTATATGATTATTTAGCCATAACGACATCTCACCGAGTCTCATCTAAGCGCATCATATGTAAGAGATGTTTCTCTTCTACGGAAGTAGCAGGAAGAAGTTTTAGTGATGGAATCTCACATTCAATTGGGAGGATAGCTTCTAGACCATAAACCAATTGAAACAACATAAATATGGTAGCAATCCTAATGGAGGTTTTCTATACCCACAAGGCAGCAAAAAGAAGCAGATGCCAATATGATTTACGGACCCTTGTTGTACGTTGAAGCATCATTTTGACAACTTTATTGATAGCCTCAACTTTCCATTAGCTTGGGGGTAGTAGGGTGTGGAAATTTCATGAGAGAGTCCCATCATGGCAGTCAATTCGGACATCATGTGATTTTGAAAGTGTTTCCCATGGTCTGTAACTATGGCTTGCAGAACACCAAACTGTGCAATGACATGGTTAAAGAAAAAATATGTAGTTATTTCGGCCAATATTGTTATATGTAGGCTTCGCCTTGGCCCCTTTAGTAAAGTAATCAACTGCTACAATAATATAGCCATGCCGCCTGGCTGAGTGAGGGTTACATGTCATGGAATCAATACCCCATTTCATAAAAGGGCCTACGATGATAACAAGATGCATAGGAGCAAGTGGAGCTCAAGTCTTATGATCATAAATCTTGCATGTGTGACACTTTTGGACAGTGAGAATATAATCATGAAATATGGGGGGCCAAAAGTAACCAACATGTAGGATCTTCTGTGTAGTGGCATAACCAGACAAATGACTGCCACATGCCACCGAGTGGCATTCATTGAGGAATTTCTCGGCCTCCTCATGGGTGAGGCACCTATAGAAAACTGTATTTATACCATGATGATAAAAGGTGTCATCGATGATGATATACTTCTTGTCCTGGTATCAAATACATTGATGGTCGGAGTGAGAGTTATCAAACCAAAAAGTCTAGGTCTAGATATATATCAGAATGTCTCCATACCACAAGTCAGATAATGAAATTAGAAACATCGACTTGTCTGGGATGAAATTTTTAGACGTCGATTCAAAATCAGCATTGGGAAGATCGCAAATAAGCTCAGAAAAAACTAAGGATTTCTTGGATTTGGAGTTGATAAATTCCAAATCAAAATCCCACAGGATGACGATCCATTTGGGTTATTCCCCCCCAACAGTTGATGTGACAAAATATATGTCATAGAGTTGCAATCTGAAACAACCATAGTTTTCTCGAGCAATATATAATGGTGAAACCTTTGGACGGCTTGAACAACCGCCAAAGCCAACTTTTGTACATGGGTGTACCTGATTTTGATATTGTTAAGATTTTGGCTCAAATAATATATTGTATTTTCAATCCCCACATTATCTTCCTAGACCAATACCAATGTTATGGTAGTCACTACAACAACGAGATACAAGAAACAATCACACTAGTAATGAGGGGGGTATAATAGATATGCATGGATCAACACATCTTTCAAGGCATCAAATGTCCATTGAGCAGTTTTATCCAAATGGAAGGGAACCCCTTTCTTAAGCAGACGAGTGAATCCTTTAGTCAACTCAGCGTAATTAGGGACAAACTTGCAGAGAAAGTTAGCTTTCCCCTGGAGCTGTTGAAGTTGAACAAGGGAACAAGGAGTAGACAAATCAATGATTGCATGAAATTTCAATGGATCGATATGAATTCCATGTTTTGAAATGAAAAAACCAAGGAATCAACCAAAACTAACATAGAACACACATTTGTGAGGATTAAGTTGAATATTATAATGTCTACATCGTAAAGAGATAGCCCTAAGATGCATCGGGTGATTAACCTGATGTTTAGAATCAACAGGTAAATCATCCCCATAATGTTGCATGATATGTTTGATGTCATGGAAGGCATAATCCATCGCCCTCTGAAACATAGCCCCAATGTTATTTAAGCCAAAAGGAATTTTCCGATATGGAAATGCACCTGAGGGACAAATGAATGCATCCTTTAGTTGATCCGCTGGGAGAATGTTGATTTGATTATAGCTAAAGAAACCATCCATGAAAAAATACATCTCACATCCGACGTAGTCATCAATAATATGATCGATGAACGGGGTTGGGTAATTATCCTTTGGATAAGCACGATTTATATCCTAATAATCGACACATACATGTATTTTTCCTTGTTTCTTAATGATAGGGACAATATTTGATACCTAATTGGTTAAAGGAATTGGGTAGATGAAACAAGCACGTAGAAGTTTTTCAACTTTAGCTTTAATCATGACATCCTTCTTGGGATGGACTAGACGAAGGCATTATCAGACCAGTTCAACATCAGAATAGGTTTTAATTTCATGCACCACTATATTTGGATCGATACTTGGCATTCCCTCATATGACCAGGCAAAGGCATCTCAAAATTCCTGAAATAGGGCCTTATAGGTCTTAATCTAATATGGAGAAAGATGCACTCATATGTAGATTCTCGACAATACTTGGTTTAATTGAGATATCAAGAGGTATCATCTCTTTGATATTCGACAAATTATTTTTAGAATCGACTTCGTGAATTGAAATAGAATTTCATAGGAAACTCAAGGATATTGGGTTGATATGTTGGAAAAAATAACTATGTTCGGCCTTCAATAATGTACTTGATTCATTATGTAATGTACTTGTCAAAAGAATAAAGAAAATAATTATTATTATTATTATTATTGTGACTTATTAAAGCATGGGTTTCATGCTTGGGTCACTATGGTTTAGGTTAAAGTCCCCATTGAGGACTTCTAGGATTTATTTTGGGTCTATAGAATTATTGTACATTTAAAGAGACCCTTCTTGGGCTTTTGAATCTGTAAATTGGTTAAGTATTGAGTCAAATATTAATTATGTAACCTCCAAATCATTTTGGCCTAAGAGAAGATAAAGTCATCCTAAGGATCCATTCTACCCCGCAAGAAGAATATAAAATGAAGGAATATGAATTCATTTGGATTGTCACTTCTCATCTACTGGGAAGAAGTGCGAAAATCGTGTTGTTGGGCAGAAGTGTGAAGTGGATAGATAGGAAAGTCTGTTTCCAGGAAGTCGAAGTGAATGCAAGTTTGGGGGAGTCTAAGGAGAAGAGAAAAATAAAAATTTTGGTGGTCGTCTCACTCTATTTCATGCTTTGGGTTGGGAGAACAAATGCTTCCAAGTTGGACTGCTGCTGGAATTTGTTGGGTGCTGCAAGTTGCTGGAAAGAGGTCAATCTTCTGGAGGTTGACTTTGTGTGGAGGGAAGGTTTGGTTAAGGTCTAGGGTGAAGAGTCTCAAAGAATACTATTGAAAGGAAGAATTACTTTGACCAGGTTTTCCCCTCGAGGGGGGTTTTGCCCTAGCATGTGCCTACAACTTGTGTTCATTGTTTTATGTGCTACTGCTTTTGGTAATTGCTTGATGAACTAAAGAAAGAAGATATAAAGAATTTTAATAATAAGAAACATCACAAGTAATTATCAATATAGAGAAAATCTTTACTTCCTTTTTTATTTTCCAACATGGTATCATAGTTTTGGTGAAGAAAGAAGAAAAAGGCAGATCCATTCATAGGCACTATCTCAGGGAAGGAATCTATCATATTCAAGGAAGATGTATAACTCTATCAAGGGTGAGAAAAAGCTTGATGAAGCATCTAAGTTCAGATCCTGGAAGAAGAGGATTTACCTAATCCTCGAGAAGAACAAGGTGCTAGATTTAGTAAAAGGAAATGTAAAGAAGCCTACCAAAGAAGCCAGTGATGCTGACAAAGTGAAATTCGGGGATTTAGAATTGGTGACTATGACTCTAATGGTAGAAGGAATAAAAGACAATCTTGTCCCATTCATAGCTAACATTGATCATGCTCAGGAGATGCATGAAGCCTTGTCGAAGCTATTCACTATTAAGAACATGGGTTGCCACCCTCTTTGAGTGCTTTTGCTTCAGGTCTCAACAGTTGGAAAGTAGCTCCTACCTTTGAAGAATTGTGGACCGTATGTAGTCAAGAAGAATTAAGGATCTCTATGGCTTCCAATCCCAAAGAAGTATAAAATGCTTATGTTGCTCATCATAAAGGAAATATATTGAAGGGACCAAGGAAGAAATTTTACATGTCTAAGATAGGGTGCTATCAATGTCATAAAAATGGTCACTATAAAAGTGATTGTCCCGAGAATCAGATGAACAAGAGGAGAGGAAGAGATCAAGCTAACTTTGTTGAAGAAGGAGACTCAAATAAAGTCAATCTTGAAGAATCTGGCATTAGGGACTTACACTATTAAGTCATTTTCTTTATATAACTTGTTTTATATGTCTTATAATTTATAGATATCTTTGGAAAAGACATTTTTGTATTGCTTTAAGTTTGTAGGTTTCCCTCAAACTTTGGAGAGAGCTCCCAAAAACTACCTAAGATAAGTATCCTATGTCTTTTCAGTTTTGGGTTCATGTACTCATTTATTTTTTATTATATCGAATACCAATCACCTTTCTCCCTCTGTTGTCTTGATTAGGAAAAACATATGCAAGAATGAGGATCTATCAAGACAAAGTTAGTCAAGAAACAAATGTATGATTTGAATTAATTTATTAAAAGGATTATTCATTTAATGATCTATTATTAACCTTTTTATGACTAGTAGTATTGAATCCTATTGATTCTTGTTTGGGTGATTCATCTCTTGATAAATCTACCCACCCCACTCTTATCTGATTTGGTAAAACCCTAGACAGGTTCTGGAAAACCCTAACCGAAGGGTATGCTATTGTGAATATATGAAACCCTAAACTAATTAGGTATATTATGAAATGTTAGTTGAAGTATTTATTGATGATTTCATGTTTGGGATTTTGGTATGCTTGGGAAATCCTAACTTGTTAGGATAGAATGATAAGGTCTAAAATCCCGGAACCTTTGAAGTTATGGTAATATAGGGTTTGTTATGTTTCTTCATTGGAACCCTATTTCATTAAGGTTTGGTGGAATATATGTTCTACATTGGAACTCTAATTCATTAGGGTTTGGTGAAATGTGTGAGAAAGACCCTTATATTATCTTAGAATTAATTTCTTTGGTATGTGTGTGTTGTATGGACAAACCCTAGTATAATAAAATGAGTGTGTGTCTAACTCTTAATTGATATTTTTAAGAAGTTGGGTTTGACTAACACATGGTATGAAATGTCTCTGCATGATCATGAAATCTAGGCATATATAGATATGTACCTTTTAGTTGAATCCCCCGTTTGGTCTAGGTTAGATGTATTTATGTTATTGGACATATGATATGCTTATGCATGGTTATGAATTCCTAGATATGTGTGATGACCTAGTAATTGATGGTCATGAGTCTTAGTATTTAATGAAATCATTGTCTGAGATTCTAGGATGTTGATGTTTGAAAATCTAGGGTGTTAAAGCTAAACCCTAGTGAAGTTAAAAGTTGCTTAGTATGTGTGAAATATTACAATCCAATATTTATGCATGATTGTTGAAGATTGAAAATCTAAGGTTTTGGAATTGAATCTTAATCAAAGTAAAATATTTGGAATATTATGATTTGAGATTCGTATAAGATTGTTGAATTTGTAAAAATGAAAATCTAGGGTTTGAAAGTAACCTTAGTAGTAGTTGTTCATGTTAATGATTGATTGATGGTTGATTGAAAATCTAGGGGCTTGGAACTAACCCTACTGGAAGCTGGTCAGGTTGATGACTAAGTTGTGATTGAATTTCATTGATTTGTTTGAATGAAATCTAGGATGTGTATAAATCCCTAGTGAGAAGTCTAACATATGAAAGATTGTTAGATACTTTGTAGATTTATTTGTGAAATTGTCTCTAAGGTTTTCTATATGTTGTAGTAAGGTATGTCATGCCTTTGGAAGACATATTGAAACCATAGATGGAATAAGTGTTGTTATGAAGTAGTCTAGGGTGTATGACCAAGTCCCTAGCAAGATGTTGAAGAGTATATGTTTCTTATTTGTAATCGAGTCTGGGTATCTGATATATGTATGAAATTCTTCTGTGATTTTGACATCATGTTTCTATAGTTTTGATTGTACTTGCTATCTAAGTTGTGTAAGTACACAATCTCCAACTTAGTGAAGATGTTTGATGTAACAAACAAGTTGTGCTGATACACAATCTTCAACTTGGTGAAGATCTGATGAGCATGATGGGGATGATGATAACTTTGATAAAATGATTGGAAGCCATGAAAATATTCTCCTATGTCGAAAAAGAAGTTGATCTCCCAGAGGAAGCATGAATAGAAGATATATCCCTAAGATTAAGAGGGAGTCCGGATAAAGAGGTGCTTCCTGGTTGAGAGGGAGTGACATATATGGTTTTTTGTTTTATGTGTCATGCACTAGACCAGGACTAACAACCATAAGTCTGAGTGAAGGCCATGAGAAGGATAAGGAAATTGGAGAATGCGTTTTGAAGTGCTGTTGAAAGAAGAAAATAAAAATTCGATTAATGAAGATGTTGTTGCATATGAAGTAGGAAGAAAAATGTATGATTGAGGAATATTTTGTCAAAGATTTGGTTGATAGTCCTACTATGAAGAATTGAGAAACAACATTTGTTACTTGGAAGACCCCTGAGGTTTATATTTTATCATATACTTGTGAAATTATATTGTTGGTTACCAATCAATTTGATTGGGAGAGATTGGTTATTCTTGATCTATTAGATCAAGGGGTGTTGAGGCTTTGTGAGTGAAGCATTTCCTAGGGAGACATTTGGCTGACACTTTGTGTTAATTTTTGAGTCCCTGAAGTTGGAAAGGTGGCATTGGTCATTAAGCTCTGACACACACCTGGATTTTTGGGTTGGTGGTTAGCAAGTAAGCCCGAGAGGGGCTGGAAGATTGAGTCCACCTTAGTCCCACCTAGATATATTCCGTTGTCAAAAATCTAGCACATGGCATTCAGTGCCTAAATTGTTGAATGATTGGTTGGACATATTGCCTTGGTTAGGAATCTAGTCCATGGCATTGTGGTGCCTAAATTGTTGAATGATTGGTTGGATAGATTGCCCTGGTCATGAATCTAGTCCATGGAATTGCGATGCCTAAAGTTCTGCATGGTTCATATAGTTTGAGATATTCCATCGTATATATACATTACGAATACCTCCCTATTTAAGAGGGAGTGTTGGAAAAAGTAACTGTGTTCGATCTTCAATAATGTACTTGAGTCATTATGTAATGTACTTATCAAAAGAATAAAGAAAATAATTATTATTATTATTATTGTGACTTATTAAAGCATGGGTTTCATGCTTGGGTCACCATGGTTTAGGTAAAAATCCCCATTGAGGATTTCTAGGATTTATTTTGGGTCTATAGAATTATTGTACATTTAAAGAGACCCTTCTTGGGATTTTTAATCATGTAAATCAGTCAAGTATTGAGTCAAATATGAATTATGCAACCTCCACACCATGTCAGCCAAAGAAAAGATCAAGTTAGCCTAAGGACCCATTCTACCCCACAAGAAGCCTATAAAAGGAAAGACTATGAATTCATTTGGATCATCACTTTTCATCTTCTCATCTACTAGGCAGAACTGCGAAAATCTTGCTGGTGGGCAGAAGTGTGAAGTGGATATTTGGGAAAGTCTATTGCTAGGAAGTCGAAGTGAATGCGAGTTTTGGGGAGTCTAAGGAGAAGAGAAAAATCAAAATTTTGGTGGTGGTCTCACTCTGTTTCGTGCTCTGGATTAGGATAACGAAACCTTCCAAGTTGGGATGCTGCCCGAAGTTGCTTCTTGCAACAAGTTGTTGCATAGTCGAAGTTGTTGGATAGAGGTAAATCTTTTGGAGGCTGACTTGGTGTGGAGGGAAAGTCTGGTCAATGTCTAGGGTGAAGAGTTTCAAAGAATACTATTGAAAGGAAGAATTACTTTGACTGGGTTTTCCCCTCGAGGGGGGTTTTGCCTTGGCATGTGACTACATCTTGTGTTCGTTGTTTTATGTGATGCTAATTTTGGTAATTTATTGATGAACTAAAAAAAGAAGATATAAATAATTGTAATAATAAGAAACATCACAAGTAATCATCAAGACTGAGAAAATATTTACTGCCTTTTTGATTTTGCCACATGATATGTGTCATTGAGATTATCCTCAATGGAATTGGGTAAGGAGGAATGATGGTGATGATCATCACACAACACATCATCTGGAATCACGATCTTCATGATGCTCTCACCAGTAGGGAACCTACGAGAGAAAATATCATAATACATGCTATAATCCAATGAATGATCAACCCAATTGATCGAAGAGATAAGATCATGATGAGCCACAAAAGGAGAATAAATGGCTTCGTAATTAATCTCAATAGGGCTCAACGGCATTTGGTTGCCAAAACTGTTGATGTTAGTTTTATCTGGTACAATCCAAGGATCAATTGGGATATTAGAAGATGGTATCATATTGATATAGGAAACTGAAAGGGAGTTATCGAGAAGCGATGACAGAGGAAGCGAAAAGGTTCCCATGAGAGAGGAATCCTTAAGCAGTCCAATCCTGACATGATGATAATGGTGTAGAGTTTCCCCTTAAGAGGGAAATTTCCTGTAACTTGAGAATTGGAGGCAAAGAAGGTGAGTTGATTGATGGCTACGATCTCGCCCTTATGAGGAAAGGTGATCATTCGAAAATAAGTTTAAACGATAGTATCCATGGTGTAAACCCACGTGCGACCCAATAGAAGGTTATAATCTAGTGGTCCATCACTAACTTCAACTTCTATGGATACATATTTACCTGCTAATTCTACTTGGAAGGAGTTCAAAATACCACAAGGTTTATATGTTCGTCCGTCAAACCACTACAAGGTGTTGGGTGACTGACTCTGAGGAGAACTAGTCGCCTTCCAGTAGGATAAAGACATAATGGAGGTCGAGGCTACTTCATCTAAAATGGAACGATGGATGTTATTACCGTGGATGATGACCTGGATAATAAAGGCCAATTGAGTCGGAAATCGAGGTGAATATTTCTCATGATTGAAAATGACTAGGTTAGAATCTGAAGGATCAATACATCTGATGGTAGAAAGCAAAGCCTTATTTTGGGTGGAATAGTTTTGCAACACCTCGAGCATTGACATAGCTGATGGAGACTGAGCCAGGTCCTCAATTGCGTTATAATTTTTGGTAGCTCGTGCGTGAGGGTTGAAAGCATATTTATGAATGAGACCCTTAAGAGGCGTAATGGTTAATTCCATAGGGATTGTAGGTAGAGTAGGCTCCATTGGAGATGGAGTCGAACTAGTAGGTTGATCATTAACCTGGCTGTCCATAGGATTCACATTACTATAGTCTTTACTTCGAGTGGCCACCATAACATATTTCGGTTTTGCAAAGGAAAGAATTAAGACTGAGTTAGAGGAAGTAGGGTCCTAAGAAACCATGTGAATCTCTTAATTGGGAAATGGGTCAGTCGACACAACAAGAGAAGTAGAAGATTTCAAAAACTGATTCACTTCTGCACAATGAGGACATTCACGAGTGAAGTGCTCCTCATTGCATATCAAACATGGATAAAGGGGATTTTTGTTTCTCATGTTTCTTCTTCTTTCCTTTACCTTTCTTCTTGCTTCCTGGTTGTTGTTGATATTTACATTTATTGGATATGACGATATTAATATCGAAAGTAGAAGTCGCAGGGGGATTGGATGTAGAGTTTTGGGTAGTCGTAGGAGCAACACTGGATGGTTTACTCTCAGATTGCAAACTGGCAGAACCAATGATGCCATCAACAACATGTGATTCTTTACTAGGAGGTTGAGGAATAGTGTTCGAGGGTCTCGAAGCATTCTGTATTTTCTCATAAAGCATTCCAGATTGAGTATAAATGAGATCCAAACACTGGGCATGAGAAATCACTTTCTCTTATGTCACAACTCCACCCTTAGCTACATCTTCTATGATTGATGGCAACAAATATTTAATGAACAATTCTGCTAACAATTAATTAGGAACATAATTCTTAACCAAATAATGACAACGTTGCCACTCATGAATATGATGGAAAACGTTAGTATAATTATTTTGTTTAAATTTTGTCAAGAGTTTCGTTCTAGTCTCATATCGTATGGGCAACTAGAAATGTGTTAAGAATATAGCAGCTAATGAACTGAGATTATTGAATGAAGCTCTAGGTAATTTAATATACCATTTCGTTGCGGAACCCGTAAACGTACATTGGAAAAGACATAATCAAATGGACTCATCATTCAAGGAGTTCAAAGAAAACCATAGATGATAAGTCATCATGTGCATGGATGGGTCTTCTCCATGATTCCCATTGAATTTTGGGATATCATAAGGCAATTTAGTAGGAATTATTGGCCAGAAAGGAGAATGAGAAATAGGATCATTCCTGAGCCGAGTCAAATCTGGCAGTTCAAGAGTTTCCACAAAAGGAAATTGCCTATTAAAATATGGAGGAGGATACATTGGATAAGATGGAATAGCCTGGGCAATAGGAATCTATGTTGCATAATAAGGAGGGTTATGATAAAGAGGAACTTGGGTACTAGGATAGGGAGGATTATGATAACCAATATATGTATATCCTTACAGTGCAGATCCAGGATAACCTTGCAAAGGCTAGAGCGGATGGGTTTGGACTTGCTGGCCTTGATAAGGCACTTGAGGGATACCTTGAAAAAGTTAATATTGTTATCCTGTAGGATTTTGCATCATTCCAACATAAGGTAGAGTTGGTGTCAGTTGTTCCATATCGTATGCAGTTTGTGCTACTAAGATTTGAGGAATACCTTGTCCAAGCGGTTGAGACTGTGAGGCACCTTGTAGAGGCTGAGTATCTGGGACTTGGGAGGTACCAGATATCATTGGAATAGATTGAGTCATAGCGACATCTTGTAAAGGTTGGCTCACATTGATTTGAACTTGTTGAGGTATAGATTGATAGGTAGGAATTTGGGATGCAGTGTCATAGATTGAGAATGAATGGATGTACTGAGAACTGAACTAGGTTGGACTGGAAAATTAAGTTTTCAAACATTAGCATCCAAACTAGAATAAGGAGGATTCAAATAAGGCAGAGCACTAATCTGTGGAATATCGACAATAGGTTTCCCCTGCCAAAGGAGGAGGGGTTGATGGAGGCAACTGCCCATTAGGTGAAGGGTACCCAATATAAGGAGAATTGGGATGTTGAAGGTATCCACTAACATAAGGACCAACTTGTTGTTTGATTACAGGTGTAGGTGGAGGAGAAGGAATAGACTGCACAGTGCTCATTAGATAAGTACAAGACGAAATTACGTAAATAAATGTCATGGGAGAGGTCTAGGGACTGGATCTCACACCAGAGAAGGTACCAGACACCGATTAATAACCAGGTGGGACAAATGGGCCACCATACGGATGTGTCTCTGGTGATGTATCAAACATGGATGAGGAAGCAACAATGGTTGTCTCAACCAAAGTAGAAGGCTAGGAAACCATAGCGGATTCATTCATGGTTAACAATCCCAAAGATGATTGCTGCAAAAAACTCAAGGGTGAACTGGAAGGAACATAATCTAACAAAGGATGTTAAGATGGAGTTTGAAGAGGAGGAATAGGATAAGTCTGATCAATATGAAGTCTTGTCAAATGAATAGGAGAAGAGGGACGAATTTCTTCCTATGGGATCTCTCTAATACTCACAAGACCAAGTGGAAGGGGTTCATCGACGGGTCCAAGATATACAGTTGATGGTTGTGTCTAAGACAAAGGAAGAGAAAGGGAGGGTCACGAAGTAACAGGTGAAGATGTCTGAGGTACCTCAGGTTGAAAAACCTTGAGTATCTAATTCATTAAAGTCAGGTTCTATAACCTCAAGAAATAAAGATTCAGGTTCTTCTATTTCGATTGTGACAAATTCACTGGGAAGAGAAGATGCAATCTTAGGCTCAAAGCTCAAAGGGAAGGATGATTCTGGTGGATCAAATTTAGGAGGAGGACCATAAGTAGTTCCCAAAGTCCTTGATTCAGTAGTTTTTGTTTTCTTATGCTTTTGACAATGACCAAGAGTTTCCTCTAGTGGAAGAGGAGGATTATTTTTCATTCTACATGATAGATGAGGGAAAGGTGTTTGTTATTCCATGTTGGATTAATAAATTTTAATAATTAAAAATAAAAAAATAAAAAAAGGGGTAAATTAGACATAAAGGTTTACCAAGCAACATTGAATTGCAATATACACCTTGGAGAACCAAGGACTTAATGTACATGCAGGAAATACCCCTAAATGTTGTGTTCAGTTTATCATGGTATACAAGGTAGTCGCCTCGATTACCTATGGCGAGGATGGAAATCTATGGTGGATTTCCAAAATATACTCAACAGTATGTGGAAGTACAATCTGTAGTAGTGTTGTCTAATGCATAAACGTTCGATGAGAGCATTCCCATACACTTATCATGTGTGGAGTGCCATCCAATATACCCAAAGGTACGAAGAGTATGATCGAATACACTTATGTACATGGAATGGGATATCACCCCTGGGATACAACATTGGTAAAACAACAACTCCTACACTTAATGATTTCCAAACACCTATTTAACCTAGACCTCTAAGTTTTTGTGTTATTGTTATAAATGATCCTTAGGTTGATAGGGTAAATTTTAATTTTTATCTTCAATTAAGTTTTAGCTTTGGGGTTCACCACAAGTTTCATCTGAATTCCCAGAGATGTAGGCTAGCATGAAGAAATGAAATATTTCACTTTCACTTAAAATCTATCTAAAGGAGGGAAGAGACAAAGAGTATGCAACATAAAAAATGTAGCAAACAATATGCTATGTGAAATTCCCTTTTAATTCAATTGTTCAAATATTGATGCACACACAAAACGTTATATGCCAATGCACAAAGATTTTTCTTTTCAATTCCACTTAATTCTCAAATATGATGAAAACTAAGATGCTTGTCTAATCACTGATAAAAGCAAAATTTTCAGAACAATGACTAAAACACCAATTCATTCAAGCACTAAATAATCAAACAAATCAGTTTTCTAATGACCTAATGATGAGAACAAAGGAAAATCAAAAAAATCCCTCATCACAAGAACTTAAAATGAATTTCAAACCAAATGGAGGCTTCCAAGAGACCATAAGACACTCAGGGACCCAAGGAAGAGCAGTTGGAACAAAGCTAGACAAAGAGAAATTTAGAAAAAATCAAGTTTGTGGACCAAGACAGGTGCTAAAGGGGCACCAGTGCTTTGCAACACAAGAACATAGAAGGCTTCAGAGCATTTTATTAATATGTCACTACAACATAGGGAGAGTTGAGAAGGGGATGCAAGGTTCTGACACAAAAATTGCAATTGAGATTTAATGAAAGGTCTTCCTAGGTCTATTCTTGATTGAGTAAGACAATGACGGTCTAAAGAAGAGATAAAACAAGCACTGAGGACAAGGAAACTGCCAAAGAATAATTTGATCCCTAGTATGGTCGCAAATTTGTTATACAAAATCTACGACTACGGACAAAAGTGTCTTCACTAGGTCTAGTGGATAGACCTAAAAAAAAAAAGCAAGCACTGTAATGTATTCCTTAAAGTAAATGGAAAATGGGATGAATCCTACCTAGAATCCATCTTAAGGTTGTTCCTTTCTTGGCTTGTATGCTCCAATCCTAGCTCAGATCACTTTAATTAGAACATGTACAATCAGGCAACACAAGCCAATGATGTACAAAATCTATGTAGCATAATCCAATCACTTCATTTCATTCGATAGATCAACATGGCATTGAAATATATGAAATCATAACATCACATATAGGAAAACAATGTACTTCTTTGTATTAATAGAAATGGAGAGAGTTACAACCAAATATAGGAGTTGATATTGTAGAAGAGCTCCTCCAAGTTGACTTGTCCTTCCTTGTCTCAAAGTGTGCCTCTATGTCACCCTAATGCATGGAATAATGACTCTCACAATAATAGCATAAGGGTAGAATCTATCTCCAAAATCCAACCTCTAGATCATGGATGGCAGTAAATATGAAGAAGAGGATTGTAGGTTAGGAATTCTTATCCATTTACCAATCTAGGCTTGAGATCCACTCTTGATGGGATGATGAGCTCAAGGGATAAGGGGTGAAATATCCAAGATAGGATAGGATAGGATTCAAGACTTTCATCCAAGGTAAATGTTTATAACAACTCCTAGAAGCTTTTGGAAGAGGAAGCTTCGAGATTCTTTTTATTTTTCCCAAATTTCTAGAATCAGCACACCCCTAGCAAGGGGCAACTTGTTGGTGATCAACTGGTGAGCTCCAGTATTGTAGCAATAATGCTACAACTCCTGGGGCTTCCTGTCTCTCATTTTATCAACCCAGTTGTTCGTACAAACTTGGAAGTGACGGTGCTATATGCACAAGTACTAGCTCTTGTTGCAGCTGTCACTTGATCAGCTGGCACAAGTCCGCTAGGGCTCAAGCCAACTTCTATGGCTCACAGAAGAAGCTTTATCAATGATGGACGAAAGCTAGCTCAAAGAAGACTAGTTTACTTGACAAAAATGAACTAAAAGTAAATCAAAGCATGTAAACCTAGGAAACCCTAATTTAACTAGTCTAACCTCTATAATGCAATGAAGATGAGTAAAATTTCTACCAATGCTGCTACTACTTCTAATAAGTGGAAATGCATGGATCTAAACTACTTGCATCATCAAAGACATGTTTTTGTACTTTTCATTAAGTAGGTGAAATAATTGTGATTTTGTGCTTATTAGGGTTTGGTTGTGCAGATTGGATGGAGAAGGAGGGAAAGCGTGGGACAGGTTGGGGAGGCTAGGTGAGGTCCCTATGGACCCTTGGCATCCATCCACGGAGGTTTTCCACGTTCAGAAGCTCGGCAACCATGTGAATGACCTCCTACAGGATGTCTGCAGGGGATCCTACAGGATACTCAGGGTTTTCTATAGGATGTCTCTAAACTGCTACAGGATGATCTACCGTGAAGGATTGAAGTGATGGAGGAGTGATGGAATGGTAAGAAGAGATATGTAAGGTAGGGATCAGGCTGGTGATGGCTCAGAAGTGGAAGGATGAGATGAGAAACGGGTGCAGGGAGTATGTTGAAGTGATGTCGATGAGAGGTCAAGGGATGAAGCTACGTGAGGAATGGGAGACTTTAGGAGAGGACCGAACGAAGTGAGGGCCAAGGAGATATGATTGCATGCGTGATCAAGATGGAGGTAATGGTATTGGAGCGATAAAGAGGGGTGTAAATGAAACAAATGATTAGGAATGTCACCAAACCGAAAATACATCAACCTGAATCACTTATGCTGAGAATTCAATGAACAACGATCCAAAACGTGAGGAGAAGTGTGTATGAGGATGTGATGAAAGTGTGTGTGCAGGTGTGACTGACAAGGAAGCATCTAATCAAGACCAAGACTGTATTGCAGCAATCATCAAGTAAGCAATGCGTGTTTTTGGTGGCTAGTTATGGACTGCACCCCAATCTTCAAGAGAGATGGCAGTGAGCCTTAACAACCGTTTTGCTGGAGCTCCAATTGATGGTAACTATCCTCTGCTACACTAAGCAAGTGGAAACAACTGCACCATAAGCAAATCTATCCTACTCATAAGAGAACCAAATCACCAAACTGTAATTCGAATTGCATGTGCAAACGAAAACTTAAAGTGCTGGAAATGAAATGGAAACAACACTACAGCAGAGGGGATCTATGGCTCTCAGGTTGGGTCCTAACCTGAGAGCTATAGTCTCCTTAAGAAACTCAGAACTAGATCACAAACTGCCTTCTTTATTCATAATCTGATGTCATGCCAAATTGGCTTACAAAAAGGAACGAAAACTGAACTGTGC
>APFE031654801.1:538737-549737 GCA_000404065.3 Pinus taeda
AATTCAAAAATATAATTTTTTTTCGATAATTTAAAATCAACGCATATTTTTTCAATTTAAATACTTTTTAATCATTTTCAAAATATAAAATTATCTAATATTATGTGACCACATATATTCGATACTAAATGTGAAATATCTGTCGGAGTAAAAATTTATATTGAAATATAATCTCAATAACCTTTTAATATGATTTTAAAAAATAATTAGGATACAAATAAAATATCTCACAAATACCCGATGCGTTCTTCGGGAAGGAAATAAATATAGAAAGAAGATGGGTGTAATAAATGAGTATATTTATTTTGTGTTTTTTTAGCATTGTGTTTTTTTAGGTTTAGTGAGAGTTAGAGAGTGTAATTCAAGATGAGGTTTCATTTTTTCAAGTTTTATAGATTTATAAAAAAAGATATTTATTGTATTATTTATAAAAAATAAAAGAATAAAAGATTTATTATTCTTAGTAAATCTAAAAAAGAAGAGGTACGGAGTAATGTTTATACTATAGCTTCATATAAGTTCGATTGCTAATTTTACTAGTAGCCTATTGTTACTGCATACTTGGAATAAAATTATCTATGACGATAAGGAGAAAATGAAGAAAGCATGAGCATGTCTAATAAGTCTAAGGAGGAGAACTAGACTCCAAAATCTAGAGACCACAACCCACTTAGCATAGTGAGATTGAATATTAATTAAAATTTGAATAAGTTTTGTCATCTACTAAACCCCAAACTCCAACCTTGTTTAGTTTCACCATTCAACAACTTCATTAGTTAGCAACAAAAATTGATGCCATTACCACCACTACCTTGCTTCAACTAATTACTTGGCACAACCCTAGATCATAACATATTGGTAATAAAGATTGGTGAAGCTCCTAATTTTTGTTTATTTATTCTTTGTTTTCTAGTATGTCCATGGCATTTGAGACTAGATTGTGGTTTAAGAAACTACCATCCAAAGGCATCTAAGCTATCAAAATTATTATAGGATCATATTGGTTTTGGACAACACCAACCCTTAATATGATTGAATTTGTTTTAGTGTCTCATCTAAATTATCATTAATTTTAAAACTTAGTTTCTTTGAAAAAGAAACCCTAAAAATCAAATATGACTAACAAAATTTAACATTATATCATATTGGTTAAAAAATATAATTAAACTATTAACTTCACTAACTATTTCAATTTAGGCTAAATAAACCATAATTAAATTTCAATTAAATGAAATATTATCATAGCATTATGTTGTCCACTTTTGAAATATATCGTTAAACGAAAGAAACCTTTTAGAAGCCCTCAAGTAATAAGCCTATTATTTCTCTCCACACTTTTTTTTTTAAGGAAAATTGAAAAAACACTCACGGAAAGTTGAAACTATGATATTTTCCATGTTTAAACAATTGAAACTATGATATTTTCAATGTTTAAGCAAAAACCATGGAGGCAGCATAAAGTTTATAAAAGAATAATTAGTATATTATCATCACACTTTATATTGTACATGTTTTAAATCATAAAGCGGAATTAATTTTGTAAGGTGGAAAGTGTATTATAATGCTGTGAATATTTATTAGTCCTTGCCTGGGACTATTACCGATCGATATCGCGTTGACCAACGATTAAATCAGTTTGACCGATTAATATATTTGTTATATTTCATGTTAAACCAAAGTTTATCCGTGGAAATTTCTGTGTAAGAAACTTATAACCAAACTTGTGAATTCAACCTCTTATTGCAGGCCTCACGTTCCCCGATGTTATTTCCGCTGAGACAAGTTATTTTATCCTAAGTTTTTCAAAACAAATGTCTGAACAAGTGATTTTGAGCAAGTAAACTATTTTATGCAAAGTTTTTAAGCCTCGCATTTCCAAGTGATTTTGGGCAAGTAAATTATTTTATGCAAAAATTTTCTGCTGGGACAAGTTATTTTATCCAAATTTTTTCAAAACAAATGTCTGAACAAGTGATTTTGGACAAGTAAACTATTTTATGCAAAGTTTTTAAGCCTCCCACTTCCAAGTGATTTTGGGCAAGTAAATTATTTTATGCAAAGTTTTTAAGCCTCCACTTCCAGTGGCCACCTGTATGTTCTTCCAGCCACTTGTCACCTCCTCTATCTCCTGTCCATCTTCATTCCATGCAGTAAAGAATACATCCCATATCTCTGGCCTCAGCTTCATTCCTCTTGCCCCTCCATGGGTCTCCTTTCAATGCTCCGAGCTGTGCATGGTTCAGGATGGACCAGTGCTCATGCTACGTTTTACGGTGGTGGTGACGCTACTGGCACAATGGGTAAGTGTGGTTTTATTTTGCGAATGAATCTTAGTTTGAGTGGTTTGGAGATTTTGTTTCTGGTAGATTGTGTACAAGGTTCCATAAAAACTTGTTTCTAGATACATTTTATAACTAGTCGTCTCTCACATTTATCGAATAGTTGTATTAATAGTTTGCAAATTCTGCTTCTATTGAAAAGAAGTGTAGTTGCATTTAAAGAACTGCTTTTGTTTTTTTTGTGGTTTCAGGCTTGGTTTTGATTTGTTCCTTGCTTTGTTGCAGGCGGTGCTTGTGGTTATGGCAATCTGTACAGCCAGGGATACGGTACCAACACCGCGGCTCTGAGCACTGCTTTGTTCAATAATGGTTTCAGTTGCGGTGCTTGCTATGAAATCTAGTGCAACGATGACCCGCAATGGTGCCTTCTTATAAAAAGAGTGGCACAGCCTTCTGGAACCTCTTCCATTTGGCTCCAGTGTTTTCTGAGGAAGATGGTAGAGTAATTCATTTCGTTGGAGTGCAAACTCCTATATCAAAATATTCTCGATCCAGTGTCAGCAATAACGTATCTTGCAGTAGGCCCAATAATTGCCCTAAATTTGTAGAAAACAGGTTTTTCAACCACAATACATCAAGTGTCATTTCTTTTGGCTCATGCCGAAGGGAACTCTCCAGGATTTTCTCGGTTGATTTGGGCCATAATGGACTGTACAATTCGTTAGAAGAGGAGGACAACGCGGGTCAGTATTAGTTCGTTGACTTTTGTTTAGTTGGAAGGACTTAGAGGAGATTTTGAATACTCCAGAGAGCTCGTCTACTTTTCTTCTTTCCTAATGGGTTTTTAATTATGTGATTGTGTTACACAGGGTCAGAGGAGGAACCGACATGTGAAGCTAAGGAATCTGACAACCAGAAAGCAAATGCTACCGTCACTTGTATTTTGTCTGAACTGACACTATTCAGCAAGCACACAGGAAAGACGGTTTCGGATAAAAGAAGTAATTCAGCTGATCTAATCAGGGTAGCACCTATTAGTTCATCTTTATCCATTGCGCTTAACAGAATACATCAAAATTTTGTATTGTGAGTGTTTATGCTTGTATACAAATGACTTTTGTTTGTGCTTGCGATACATTTCTAGATTTAGAAGGAGCTTCTTCATCATTGGTTCCTTCGATACCGTTAGTCTGTTGGGTCTAGTTTAATTCATATCTTGTATTGAGGTCCTTTCTTTGTACTTTGCAGAGCTGACCCTCACTTACCTGACATGCCCATTGTACATGCAAGCAATTTGTTTCTACAATTGACAGGTTTGATCTTAATTCACGGACCTTCTCGTTTTCATGTGTCATATTCTATGTTATCGGCTTTCTCATTTTCTAGCGTTTGCTCGATGAGTTCCACAGTATTCAACGTCCAGGTCTGGCCTCTTGCTTTCAAAGTTCAAACTACAATGTTTGGCATTCTGAACTTTCTGAAGTTTGACAAATGGAATTGTGATATTGTGTGTGAATGAGTGGGCAGTTCACTCATTATCTTTTTATGGATAACTGTAAAATCAAGAAACTAAAGACCTAAGTCTAAATGTAAAAGTTTAAAGTAAAAACAAATGTTCTAAGTCAAACAGCAAGGTCTTGTAATGCTTTAAAATTGACATCCCTGACTCTTTTTAGCAAAACCGAAATAAATATAATAGTCTGCCTATATTTGGCCACTTTTAAGTCACCCAGCACCTCTATATTCCCTCTCCCTTTTCTTAATTTAAATCAGATAGTTTCCCGTTAGAGGATCCATTTCCAGTCAGGGTGGATCCATTTCCAGCAATCAGAAACAGATCCCGTAGAGCGTACATTAAGGATTTTTTTCTGGAAAAAATACCAGCACGATTCCTTGGTGTTGTGGTTTTTTGAAATTTGGAGGGAAAGAATTTTTGGTTTTTCTTTGGTGGGAGGGTGGGAGTGGGGAGCGGGATAGGGGTGGACATGTGGGTTGCCTGCGTATAGCTACATGATAACTTAGGTCATAGTTGAAGATGGTTTTAGCCATGGAACATAAAGATGTTACTGATGTCTTTGCTGATATCTAAATTCTTGCATTGGTGTTTAGGGTTTGATCTCTCGGAGCCCGTTTTTCAGCACATTGCTAAGTTTCGGGCTGGAATCATCCCTGTTCAATACAGAAGCTTTGTGGATTTTGTCTGTATCTGCTAGCTTTAGCATTGTTTAGAGTTTCTTGATGTGGGTTTTGAACTAGAGGCGGTGCTATGTTAAAAAATTGTTTTGAGTTTCTTGATATGGGGTTTGAATTGGTGTCGGTTTCTTGATTCAGGGTACCCTGTCAAAGAAAGGGCAGAATTCGTTTCACCATTAATAGTCATTCGTACTTCAATCTGGTCCTCATCACCAACGTTGGTGGAGCAGGCGACGTTGAGGCTGTTTCTGTCAAAGGCGCCAAGACTGGCTGGCAGCCAATGTCCTGGAACTGGGGCCAAAATTGGCAGAGCAACAATTACCTTGATGGGTAGAGCCTCTCCTTCAAGGTCACCACCAGTGATGGGAAAACTGTAACTTCCTACAATGTCGCTTCCAGCAACTGGCAATTTGCCCACACTTTTGCAGGGGAAGAGATGAACTGATTTTGGGGGTTTTGTTTATCACCACATTAACCAACCTTACAAGCGTTTACCCTTCTAGATGCAGCAAGGTTTTTGTCCCTTTGGGTGTATTTTTCTTTTTTTCATCTTCATTGGGGTTACAAAAAAATTATTAAAAATTTATTCATGCAAATTTCATTTTTTAGTAATATAATTATTTAAAGTTACTAAATTTATCTACTATTACACACAAATGTTAATCGCTAATAATAAGTAATAATAATAATATTATTATTATTATTATTATTATCACTTTACAAAAATGATAAAAAAAAATTCATTATAACTATTTATGTGACCCACATGCTCATTTCGCTATTGAGTTTATATGTATGTATATCATATAAAAATTCTTAACCCATAAGGGTAGTTCCAATACGAAAAATGTGGAAGTTGAAATGAATTTCACCGTGAAGCGCATGTGGTTGTAGAAGTAACTATGATAAAGTTTTGAAACTAGGCTGTGAGGTAGGTTTTATAGACTCAATTTTGAAATTCTTATCATGTTCTTATTTCTAGACTTACGTTAAGCTGCTCTTCTGTTTATAGAGATGGTTATATGAGTATTTATTATTCTATGTGTTGAATCATGTGTATCATGGCTTTGATATGGAAATCATGGCGTAAAGAAGATAATAAAAGATATAACTGTTTTCTTTGCATCTATATTTTTTGAAACAAAGTAATAAGCACATTCTTGATGTGATTCATGAATTTGCATAAACTATCATATGTAAGTATCTCCATGAGTAATCATGTGCAAAAGTATTAAACGATCATATGTAAGTATCACCATCAGTAATCATGTCCAAGCAAGTATTTCAACATTTCATTGTATAACGTTAATTTGGATGAGGTAAAATGGGTAAATGGAGAGCGAGTTTAAACCCAGCATGCTTCTCTAAGTCACTATATAGTTTAAGTTTGTATTTCAGGCACTCTCTGCGGAGGGCCTTTTTTCACAGTACAAATTATTTTTAGGCTTAGCTTTTACCTGCTCATGCTTCAGGTTCTTCGAGGTTGAGCTCGTTATGATTTGCTACTGCTGTAGTTAGAGAAAAAAAAGACATACTGCTGTAGTTAGAGAAAAAAAGACATTTGCTACTGCTGTAGTTAGAGAAATTTTTTTTTACCAAGGTTCTTTGGTGCGCTTCTTCTGTTGTCCTCATGATTTAGCTGGACTTGTTGGATTGTCTACTGTCTCCAAGATACCTCTACCTTATCTTCCAGCATATTGATTCTGGTCTGTTCATCTAACGTGGTTGTGGGAGAGGGAAATAAAAAGACGGGAAAGCGTCTTCTGCTTGGCTGGAGCTATTTCTCTCTGTGCCATATTGTAATTAATTATTCATTAATGTTTTATGCTTTAATGATTTGTAAAAAAGTATTGTGTGTTACATAATTTCTTGTAATAATTTTTTGTAGATATTAGGAAATAATTATATTAATAAATGATTTTGGCCAAAGTACATAGAGATATTATAAAAAGATATTACAAACCTTGTATTGATTATCATGATTTTGTAATTTTCTTTCGAGAGATTAACCATTTGTATAAAGTAAATTTTATAATTCAGGAACCCTGAATATTGAATTTACAAGGGAAGTCTGTCGTGCTTAATTTTATCAATTTGATTCTCGGTTCTACGAGACAATCTTCCCTCTTTCTTTTCATTTATATTTTTTTCTCATTAGTTCTAATGTTTTTTCGTTATTTATAAAAGGAAAGTGGGATATTTTTCCACATGGATGAATGGTGTTTCCATCGTCTTTGAAAGTGAATTCCCTTAACTCACAATAAAATCATAATTACAAAATACAATTCGATATTTTTCCACATCAATGAATGGTGTTTCCATCCTCTCTAAAAGTGAATTCCCTTAACTCAAAATAAAATCATAATTACAAAATACAATTCGTTTTTGACAAAGTTGACTCAAAATAAAATCATAATTACAAAATACAATTCGTTTTTGACAAAGTTGATGAAAATTTGAAAGTTGTTTTACAACCTAAATAAACATATTTTGTAAATACAAAAAGCCCTATATTAGCGAAAACCACAATTAGAAGTATGTTTCAGGGCTACCCTAATCGATGATGGAGAGATTTGCAAATTAGCTGGAAGCTTCACCTTGTTGAAGATCTTGTGGCCGCAATACTCTGTGTTGCCAGGAAATCTCAGAGATTGATCCGTCAACTTTATACTTTATTCATTTCCTCTACGCCCAACAATCTTCAGGTCCTTGCCATAGATTTGTTTAAGACGGATGATCAAATCCTTGCGGAGCAAGAAGTACAAAATGAAATTTTGCAAGTGGATGTTAACCATATTTGGGAAATTGTAAGACTGAATTCATTCGATGAAGGCGTGGCTGCTTCCGACATGGAAGGTACACAGAATCAGAGTTCTGTTCTGCACTGGAAGAAGAATGGTTGCCCTAATCCCAACCATTTACTACATGTAGGTCTGAACAAATAAAAGATGGTGGTTAATGGTTTTCTGTTTGCAATGCAATTTTGTAGTGTTGTTGTGGCAGACCCCGGCAGGGACTACCGCCACGGCAGGGGCTCCCTTGTTGTAGTATAATTCCTTTTCATTTCAATGCAGTTTTTTCTTTTAGATGCTCTGTTTTTAGTTACAGTAGATGCTCTATTTTCAGTTTTGGTCATTACCTTTCTCTTACAATTTCCAGTCAAGCGCTTGAGATATATATAAAACACCAAAAGGATTTGTTTCCAACATTTATATTCACGCATTCATAGTTTAAAGATTCGTAGTTACATCATCTCATTTTGCAGTCACTTGCATAATTTGCATCGTAGGTTTCAATAGGATTTACATGAAAGTCTTTCAAACCATTAATCACACACTTTTTCAAGGTTTCCAATCAAGTTTCAATTCTTTCCATTGAAATGTTTTACAAGCTTTCTTAGATTAAGGTTCATGTTTCCATAGGATTGAGTTGCTAGCTTTTTTAGACTAAAAGTGTTTGCCTTCATAGATCAGTTTTTCTGTGAATGCTTTCATAGATTAGTTTTTCAATGCTTTCCTAGAGCACTCTTAAACTAGTTTAAGTTTATTTTCTTTCCTAGAGTAATTATCTTTTCTTTCACTAGATTAAGTTTATTTACTTTCTTAGAATAATTGTTCATGCTTTTACTAGAATGGATTTATTTACTTTTCTAGAATAAATGTTCACGCTTTCATAGAATACATTTCAGCTGCTTTCCTAGAGATAATTGTCTTTCCTTCCTAGAATAGAAGTGTTGCTTGCTTTATCAGATTTACATGTTTTCCTTAGAATAGCAATTTCATTCTTTCATAAGAATAAGTGTGTGCGCTTTTCCTCGATTGAACTTCATTATATGATTTTAATTGCCTTTCAATTCATTTTGCAAGATATATTGAACTTGTTTTACATAATAGAATCATATTTCACAGCAACTTTTTTCACTCATAGAATATAAACTTTATTTTCTTATGAATTTTTCTATTAGAATTAAAAGCTAAATTACTAGCATACATTGTGTCATATACTTCGCAAGTTTACTTGGATTGATACTTTAATGCAACGTAATTTAAAGCACAATATAACCAGACACCTACCATACAACTTGTATTTTTACGGGTTATGAGAGGTGTTACTGACATTTTAACTCAAATTCCTCAATGATGATTAAAATGCCAACTTATCGAGACTTTGTGAAAATAGTTATTAATGTGACTATCAATTCTAACATGGTAAGAGCTCTTGGATGAGATAAATATTTCGATCAGCCAAAATCCAAATTAAAAGTGTTGCTCAAGGTATTTCTTGTTTTATTAATGTCAGCATGATGTGGAAACAAATCTCCCTTCTCCCCCCCTCCCCCCTATTTTTGTATAGAAGATATGGGGGCCTTCTATGTAGCTTTTGGTCATATCACTCCTTTCACGCTTTGATTTTGTTAATTTTGCGAGATTTTTACGTTTCTTAGTTTTCTGCTTTGGTCACTTCATTGTGTGTAGTTTCTCACCAACTTCCCAACAACTGTAATTTTATTGAGTTAAGACTTGTAATCTGAAAATGGTGTTTGTTCAAAGTTTGATTGATTTCTGTTGTCTGGGCTTAAATATGTAAAACTTGTACTTTACTTCATTTTGTAAATTATTTAATTAGTTTATATGTAAATATTATTATTTAACTAATTATTTTAGATTAATTAAGTTAATTGCAATTAATATAATTATTTTATTGTTTAATTAATTCTTGAACTTTTTTATTTTTGTCTGTAAGCAAACATATTTAAATTATATTAACAAGCAAAAATGTACATAATTTACATCCATGAGAGCATATTTTTCCTCTCTGTGAGGAAACCAGATATAAGAATTGAAAGGCTCTGCTCCAAGAACGAGAAACTAGAGCTCACAAGTCTTACATTCAAACTGACAATGACAATAAAGAATGTGCATAAGATCTAGCATTTTTGTGATTTGCACTAATTGACCAAAGCTAGTGAGGTTCCAAAAAACCTCAGCGAGCCTCGAGGCCTAAACCAAAATGAACATTGTTGTGAGACTTCCATTGAGCCAAACCAGACTAAGAATACTGACCTAAGTATCGTCTTGAAACCGAAGTGCTAGAATTTGCTATATTGGAACTGCATAGTTGCCATGTTTGAGCCACAATGAACTTAAGCGTTGTCATGGGCTTGCATATTGTTGGAGTTCGTTGGGAGCTCGTCCAAGATATAGCAGTCGAAGGGATTGGGGCATGGAGGGGAGGCAGGAGTGCTATCATCCATTGGAGGGACAAGAGCGTGGGAGGGTGGGGGACGGGCCACGGGAGCACTAGTGATAGACAGGCATGGGGAGCCGACATGAGTGGAGTACGAGGGAGAGGGAACAGGTGAAGAGGGGGACAAGATGTTAGGTGGAAATTCGATATGGAGGTCTCTAGCCAAGAGTTTGAGTGAGGATAAGGAATGACTTTGGTTGGCAGAGAGCTTATATATCCAACTAGAGGCATTCAACTTCTCATGGGCTCTCTCCTTGAGCTAGCGAGTGATGAGGTTCTCGAGGCCCCAAAGCATCGGACAACCTCTGCGAGTTTTTTCCTCCTCAATGGTAAGAACCTCTCTCTTGATTAAGTATGAGATGCCATAATCAAACATAGATGCAACAGTGGCTTCATCAAAGGTGGTGGGGGGATGTCCATGGTCCCTACCTCTGCGAGGACGTCGACCTCTACCACTATCTTGGTTCACCATTCGAAGGTAGCAGGGCGACGTTGCAAAGCCAAAGATGGAGGAGACGAAGGGTGCATTGAAGATGATAACCAAGGGAGAATGATGCATAGAGGAGAGAATGTCCATGGTCCTTGTCGTTTTATTGCAGGAGCGAACAAGTAGGGGATTTAGGTATAGGGACTGCAAGTGACATCGAAGTGAATTTAAAGCCATGAATGCCACTTGGTGAAGGAGACGTGCCAAGTGGTGGCCATATACAATAAGTCTAGGGATTCACGCCTATTATCCTATGAACACAGAATCTGAAATCCTTTTATTATTAATTATTAATTAATTGTTAATTATTTATTATTTGATTTTTGTGTAACTATTATACAAAACCACCCAAATCAAAACTTGTATATATTTTAAGAACTTATATAACAAACTTTATAATATATAATGATAATAATATATATATAATATAACAAAACACATTTATCAAGTCATCCTGTTTAGGCCACCCGAGAGGTTATTTTGTGTCACATATTTCATAACGGAAGTGATAGGAGCCATAATGGATAACATTAGTGGGGGGCTTTCATTAAAATGGGTGAAGTGGAAAGGTTTAGAGTGGTGGAGGGCCCACACTCCACTATGGGCCTCCACCCACTCCACATTAACTATTTTACCTCCATTCAAACTCATATACAACCACTCCTCTTTTTAGCTTTATGCCCCTCCATGCATGATTTTCATTTAACTTAGTTTTGTTTTTTTATGATTCTATAATGTTTTAATTTATTTAAATGTTTTGTAATATATTGTAATTTAATATTTTAACATATAAA
>APFE031654801.1:549747-565141 GCA_000404065.3 Pinus taeda
AACAAAACTGGACTGCTTCCAAAATTGTATGATAACCCGAGAGATTCAACAACCTATCTAAGGCTAAGGCCTCCATATTTATACAAAAAATGATGGTCCGCCAAGTAGCCTTGATTCTAGGAGCTTGGCTGTCCAACTGAAGTTTAACTGCGGATTTGTGAGCCAGTCAGAACTGCTGTTCTTGGTAGAACAGTTTATGACCGCTGTTCCTGTAGGACAGCTAGCTGCTTCTGAAGCTCGGAGGGGAGATTGATTGGAGCTCGGAGTTCTTGGTGGGAATCACGAGGAATGCCCCAAGACCATGGACATTACTCCACGAAATCAGCAGAGCCACCTCATTGTCTCCTTGTCTCCTCTTTCGTTGTCTCTTGCTCCCCTTTTTAATGCCAAAACCTGGAATCACAATGCATTAGTCACGTAGATAAAGTGTCTAACCTTCCTCCTACAAACAACATGAATAAACTAAGAAATGCATGCATAAGCAAATAAAGATGAATGGTTTGAGCGAGTAAAATAGGCCAAAATGAGCCCAAATTGTACCAAAATTGGGGCTCATCATCAACACAAGTCCAGATAGGGTTAGCCTACTAGTGAATTCCGTCTCTTAAAGGATCAGGGTGTGTAGGGCCTTAAAATCACTAAAATGAAGTAGTTAAAGGCAGAAACTCTGGGATTAGGGAGATTCATGCTTAGAGATTTGTGAAAAGGTGATGACAAGGGGTAAAAAAATGTTGTTTGATCCAATAATAGGCCTATTGACCAGATATCACAAAATGGCATATAACATTACTCTCAAGTTGTGTATTGATTATAGGAATTTAAAGAATGTGACAATCAAGAACAGGGACCCTTTGCCAATGATCGATGACTTGTTTGACTTGTTGAAGGGAGTAATAGTGTTCTCGAAGATTGATTTGAGATCAAGATATAATTAGGTACACATCAAAGAAGAGCACATCTACAAGACTTATTTCTGAACCAGGTATGGGAATTATGAGTTTGTTTTAGTTCCTTTTGGTCTAACTAATTCTCAACTATTTTCATTTGTTTGATGAATAGTGTGTTGCGTCCTTATCTGTACAGGTTTGTGATTGTATTCATTGATTATATATAGATATATTCTAAGAATGAGGAAGAACATGCCAAGTACTTAGAAGAAACATTGAGATTGCTAAGAGAGCATCAGTTTTATGCCAAGCTTAGTTAATGTGGCTTCTTTCAGACAGAGGTACATTACTTGAGACATGTTGTCTCAAAGGAATGCATAGCAATGGATCCAAAAAATATAAGAGCTATAATGGAATGGCCAGCTCTTAGGAATGTGGTTGAGGTCAGATCATTCATGGGGTTAACAAGTTACTATAGGCAATTTATCAAGAACTTATCATGGATTTCCTATTGCATAGAAAGGGAAAGAAATTTTAATGGATAGAGGAATGTGCAACTAGTTTTTGAGCATTTGAATCACTTCTAAAGATTGCATATCCATATAACAAATGCTTGCAAGAGAGGACTTGGTGGAGTCTGGATGCCAGAAGGACGTGTAGTATGCTATGGTTCAAGGAAATTAAATGAGCATGGGCATAATTATGTGACATGTGATCTTGATTTGGCAGCAATCATTCATGCATTGAAGATGCGGAGACACTATTTTCTTGGCATAAAATTTGTGTTGATGAGTGATCACAACGAGATGAGATACTTGTCTGACCAATATAATCTGAATGTGATACAAGCTAGGTGTTTGGCCACACTCAGTGAGTTTGACTTCAATATTAGATACATCAAGGGTAAAGAGAATAGGGTTGCATATGCTCATAGTAGAAGAGTACAGGTAAATCATATTGCAACTATGATCTCATACAGGACAGATTTACAAGACCAGATCTTACATGCAGGACAACATGATGACAGGTATAGGAAGCTTAGTCAAAGGCCATAGTAGAAAGGTATAGGTGATTAAGATGTGGATTATCATCTCATGATAGATGGTTTGGTGAGATTTAGGGACATGATCTATGTGTATGACAATAGTGAGCTCAAGAATCTTATCTTGAGGGAATTTCATGTTAAGTTGTATTCAGGTCACTTGGGATATCAGAAGACTCTAACAACTATGAAGAATTTTTACTATTGGATGAATTTGAAGAAAGGGGTAGTTTCATTTGTCACGAGGTGTTTGGATTTCCAATAGGTAAAATCAAAATGTAAGTATCCAGGTGGTTTACTGCAACCAATTCTGATTCTAGAATGGAAATGGGAGGTCATTTCCATGGACTTCAATACAAGTTTTCTAAGGACATATATACAACATGATTCTATCATGGTCTTGGTTCATAGGTTGACCAAGGTAGCTCACTTGATTCCAGTGAAATCTACTTATTCAGCTAGTGAGGTAGCATAGGTCTTCAGTGGTGACATAGTGAGATTACACGGTATTCCTAAGAAGATTGTGTCAGACAGAGATGCCAAGTTCACTTCCAGGTTTTGGAAGGAGTTGTTTGCAGGTTTGGGTATAGAGTTGGCCTTCGGTATAAATTATCACCCGTAAACATATGGAAAAACAGAGAGGATCAACATGATTATGGAGGACATGTTGAGGATGTATGTTATGCACCAACAAAGGAAGAGGGAATATTATCTACCGCTGGTTGAGTTCGCTTATAACAATGGGTATCAGGAGTCACTGAGGATGAGTATGATTGAGGCAGTGTATGGGTGGAGTTGTAATACTCCCCTCAGCTGGAGTGATCCAGTGAACATGGTATTGATAGGACCAGACATGTTGGAAGAAATGGAACAGGAAATGCAGGTTATCAATAATAATCTAAAGGTATCACAGAATAGACAAAAGAGTTATGTAGATAAGCATAGGTAATTTAAGGTGTTTCAGGTTGGGGAGCATGTGTACTTTGCGCATCAAGCCCAAGAGGAGCTCCTTGAGGACTGGATCATGTGCCAGTTTGCACCTCAGTATTGCAGACCTTTCAAGATCCTTAAGAGGATTGGACCAGTGGAATACAAAATTTCACTACCTCCGATGGTGAAATTCCATGATGTTTTCCATGTTTCATTTCTTAAAATATATGTTAAGGATGTTGATCATGTGATTGACTAGTTTGTACTGTAGGAGGAGGCAAAAAGAGAATTCCAGTCAGAACCTCAGTGCAGATCGCAGTAGAAACAACTCATGCTCCAGAACTTAGCAGTCGAGCAAGTTAAAGTGCAGTGGAAGCACTTTGAGCCCAATGAAGCTACACGGGAGATGGCTTATTAGATGTGGGTTATGTATCCTTCATTATTTTTCGGTTGAGGAAAATGAGTTTTGGCATATGTATGTATTTATGTATTGTTGTTATTGTAAATACTACAATGTGTTGTGTTATAAAGCTCCGATAAGTGGTATGGTTGTCATGTTGTCATGTTTATCATGTTGGCTTTTATTTTCAGCCGGTTGTTCATTATAAATATTGTATTGAGCTAAGCTATAAAGCTCCATGGGTAGTGTGTTTTAGTTTTAAGCGGTCTTGCTGGTCATAGGTGTCATAGAACATCGAGGACGGTGTTCCCCTAAGGGGGAGGGGTATGTAACAGCCCCAGGTTAAATTTTATTGAATAAAGTTAATAAAGGGAAAATAATACCAAGGTCATGGACACGTATTCCAAGATGAATGTTGGGCAAAACATCCTAATGGGTGTTCATTTCCATTTTTTATGGCTAGAGAAATTGGAAAAGGCATTGGCAAAGGAAAAGAGGCATTAATTGTCATTTTATTTATGAAAATAAAGGAAAATAGGAGAAAAGGGAGATGAAAGCTCATAGGTTTGCATGAGAGGAAAATTGAAGGGAAAATAGAGGAAATTGAAGAAAATAGAGGCCTCAATAATAAAAAGGCTTATGAGGATCAGTTCACAACATTTTGTCAGTTTGGGTTTGGAATTAGTTTTAGAGAGAGAAGAGCACCAAGAGGAGAAAGCAAGCAAAAAAACAAAGGAAGGAAAAGGAAGGACAAGGAAGCAAAGGAAAGCAAGGGACAAGCAAGGAAAAGTTGGATCAAGCAGCTTTAGCAAGAAGACTTGCAGGTAACAAGTTGCATGTGTGATTTCCTAACTGGTTTGTTAATACATGGTACATGCATGTGTGTATTTAGTTCTCTTGTTGTAATTGCCATGGTTTTTTCCAGGTGTGACAATGGTTTCAGCCTTACCTTTCCATTTCTGGATAGTCATGGTGTGATGAGGTTCTTTTATTTGGTTGAGCTTTAGATTGTCAGATGGTTTTGGAAATGGGTGAGGTGGTCTCAAGAAAATTCCCATAGGGCCCAAGAATCCCTTGATCAGTTTTGGAAGGATTGTAGTAAAGCCTGAGGGTGGAGACATGAAAATTCCTCAAGGTATTAGTGAAAAAATTCTGAGGCATCCAAGCTTGTTTTTGGCCTAGTAATCCCTTGACTTGTTTTTGTGGGATTGCGGTAAAGCCTGAGAGTGGAGGTGGTTTAATATCCTAAAAACCTGGGTTTTTTTGCCTTGAGTACCAAATCCATGCTTGGAATATGGAACGAGGATGATTGGATGAAAGAAGGATTTGGTTCAACTCAATCTGTGGTTAGTTGGTACGTGGAAGTCCCTAACTTGGTTGGATTTTGCATATGTTAATAAGAGCTCTTTTTCACTTATATTTCATGAATACTTGTACTTTTTATTATGTGGATTTGATGGTTGTTCTATCATGGTTATTATTTTGGTTATATGTTGGTTATAACCATGGTTCCATAACAAGTTCTAGCTATGGCTCTTGATATGTTTGATTTGTTGATGAATTGTTAATGAATGTATGAGCTAACAACTATTATTGCAACCATTATGAGAGGGCATTAAACCTTCTTAATGATTCTCAGATAAGTATCAAACCCCTATGTTTAAATATGCATTCATGACATGTAGATTACGTGTTCTCAATATATTTGACGAAATGAATATCATGGCTAGGCCTGGTTAAGTCAAGTTTTTTATCAAAGTTTTGTATGAATGGCTTGTCCTAATGTTATTTATTATTCTATAAAGTCTCACTACGTTCTGTGTAGTGGTCTGGAGGATAACTTGGAATTTAGGCTCAGAATACGAGACCACATCCTCTGAACTGAAGAGTTTAGGTCACATCCACTACTTGGTAGAATTATGCATGCAGTTGGAGGCACTCAATTGAATGGATGCCTTGTCATGCATGCATTTGGGAGCCCAGGTCACTGAAAAAACATTCGAACTGAGAGTTTGGGAACTAGGAGTGGTTGTTTGGCTCCTGGGTGTCTGGTAGCTCCTGAGGAAGGTCAGTAAGGTTACAATTTGTCAATTCCACTTCCTTAACTATACTTAGGAGGTTTAGTCATGTCAGAGTAGCCCTCAGTTCATGTTTACCCCGACACTCCAGTGAAAGTGGGTAAATGTGGGAGGATCACGTTACACAACCATTATTGTCAACACTTTTCCATCAATGATTATTATCAACCAATTCTTTGGTTGAAATTTGCTTATGTCACTCTTGGGTTACATTATTCCACTCATGTTAAGTTTTCTCTCCACTTTGGTGTATCTTGTTGCATGTTGTACTGGCAATGTTGCTTTTTCGAGATTGTTGGTGTCCAATTCAGCTATAAATTAGTATGCTCATCCATGGTTGGCACTACATATGGTTGGTCCAAGCGCTCATGTTGGATTATTATTGTCAAAGGTAATTTGGATAGGGACAAACCAATTCCCACCATTACTATTGCAACTATATTGGAGGAGGAAGGGTTTGCATAAGAAGTTTCATTTTGTGAAAATAAGTTACCAATAAGAGAGAAGTCTCACACATTGATTGAACAACTGCATAGAAATTCTTGTGATGGTGCTGAAATTTTTGTTGCTTTTCCTTATGCTTTCTTGATTGAGACTCTCAAATATACTAGATTTGATTTTTACTTGCCTTTAACCAAATTTATTAAGATCAACAATAACAAGGACACATAAGTTGTTATAAAAAAAAACCTACATTGGTTATATAAGTGGCTTTGCACAAGTATTTAGGGAGTTGATTCACAAGATTGATATTGCATCGAAGCATTGAATCCAGGGCCATAAACATGTGAGGATTTCCCTTGCGTCTGAGTTCCATTTCGCTCCATTTTGAAGGGACTTCATGGTATTTCCAAGCTTTCTATGTGAAGAGAATGTGGGAAGAACACTTTTTATGATCAAGCCCTTAAAGAAGAAAGCATTCAAGGAATAAATCTTAAGGACCATGTTTTGATTTAGATCAAATCATTATTTTGAAGATATGGCATGGTTAGAAGTTAAATGGGTGATTGAGTATTTTGCTCCATTGTATTTCTCATACATCTTGTGATTTTCAAATAAGGGCTTGATATCGTTGGATCATTTCATGGGTATAATTTGCATCAATTGGTAAATCTATGAAATATTTTCATGTTGGAAAGATGGTTTCTTCATTGAGGATGAGGCATTGGAATTGTTTGAGGTTCTTGGAAAATTTCATTATGTTGTTCTCAAATAGTCAGATCCTCACTATGAATTTGTCCCTTGATTTCTAACTAAAATTTTGTGACAATATTTAGTAATTTTTTGTGTTTTTCAAGAAAGAATTGAAGCAGGTCTACTTCAACAACTAAGACTAATCTCGTTCCTTTAAATTAGCCAAAATCAAGACATTATTCCTCTCATAACAAAAATCCCTTAAAGAAAGCTAACTCATTCCAGAACAAAAGAGGATGCATGTTGGACTGAATATGTTGCAAATGGATTAGTTTTGCAAGAGGATATGAAAAAATCATAGTGCAAGGGAGATGTTGGATCGTTGAATTGTCACCATTTCACCATTATTTACAACCATCATTTTGGCCATTTGTGTCATTCCTTCACCCATTGGATTACCCCATTTTCCACAATTTATCGTAAAAACATCACAATCATTTTTCATCCTCAAATCATTTTTCATTCTCAAAGTGGTTGATAATCATATATTTCTTTTATTTTTAATGAGTTAATTAGGATTATGCTTAGTTTTACTAATGATATTTTACCATCTCTATTCTTAAAGCTAATTTTAGTAGTCATCTCCATGATTGAGGTATTAGCACCATTCTAGAAAGAAATCAGACACATCGATTTTGTTTCTAAGATTCCCATTATCATGGATTTTTGTTGTTGAAAGCTCACCCAACTCACACGTGTGAACCCCCAACATTTGATCAAAGGAAATAAGTAGTATTTTTGAGCAATCAAATTTAGATGTGATTTATGAGAAACTGAAGATGAATTTTGGAAAATTAAAACATAGGTTTTTTTGCAAATAGAGCCCATTTAGTCTCCACTTGAGAGTTTCCTCAAATTCTGAAGGATATGATATATTTTCCTAATTCTTTGAACAATATTTTCCTAGAATTCATTTTAGGGTCTTTTTCTAAAAATCCCAAATTATCTTTTTGTTAGAGGTTTTATCTGAAAAAAATAGTGGATTGGTTTCGACCTACTCATACTTGTGTATAAATATAAATATACATTCAATTGATAAAATAGAGGGAGGAGACAAAGATTTAAGTTTGAAATCATGTACACATTATTTCCTTGATTTAATACCAGACTGGATCCTTTTCTAGCACTACATATTGTTGAGTAATTGATTATAGTAGAGATTTTTTGCATTCCTTCTAATCTCGTGCGATCGTTGAAGGGCCCCCAGTTAGACGTACAAGTTATTAGTCCCTGCCTGGGACTATTAGCGATCGATATCGCGTTGACCAACGATTAAATCAGTTTGACCGATTAATATATTTGTTATATTTCATGTTAAACCAAAGTTTATTCGTGGAAATTTCTGTGTAAGAAACTTATAACCAAACTTGTGAATTCAACCTCTTATTGCAGGCCTCACGTGCCCCGATGTTATTTCCGCTGGGACAAGTTATTTTATCCTAAGTTTTTCAAAACAAATGTCTGAACAAGTGATTTTGGGCAAGTAAACTATTTTATGCAAAGTTTTTAAGCCTCGCACTTCCAAGTGATTTTGGGCAAGTAAATTATTTTATGCAAAGTTTTTCCGCTGGGACAAGTTATTTTATCCTAAGTTTTTCAAAACAAATGTCTGAACAAGTGATTTTGGGCAAGTAGACTATTTTATGCAAAAATTTTAAGCCTCGCACTTCCAAGTGATTTTGGGCAAGTAAATTATTTTATGCAAAGTTTTTAAGCCTCCACTTCCAGTGGCCACCTGCATGTTCTTCCGGCCACTTGTCACCTCCTCTATCTCCTGTCCGTCTTTATTCCACGCAATAAAGAATACATGCAATATCTCTTGCCTCCGCTTCATTCCTCTTGCCCCTCCATGGGTCTCCTTTCAATGCTCCGAGCTGTGCATGGTTCAGGATGGACCAGTGCTCATGCTACGTTTTACGGTGGTGGTGACGCTACTGGCATAATGGGTAAGTGTGGTTTTATTTTGCGAATGAATCTTAGTTTGAGTGGTTTGGAGATTTTGTTTCTGGTAGTTTGTGTACAAGGTTCCGTAAAAATTAGTTTCTGGATACATTTTACAACTAGTCGTCTCTCACATTTATCGAATAGTTGTATTAATAGTTTGCAAATTCTGCTTCTATTGAAAAGAAGTGTAGTTGCATTTAAAGAACTGCTTTTGTTTGTTTTGTGGTTTCTGGCTTGGTTTTGATTTGTTCCTTGCTTTGTTGCAGGCGGTGCTTGTGGTTATGGCAATCTGTACAGCCAGGGCTACGGTACCAACACTGTGGCTCTGAGCACTGCTTTGTTCAATAGTGGTTTCAGTTGCGGTGCTTGCTATGAAATCTAGTGCAACGATGACCCGCAATGGTGCCTTCTTATAAAAAGAGTAGCACAGCCTTCTGGAACCTCTTCCATTTGGCTCCAGTGTTTTCTGAGGAAGATGGTAGAGTAATTCATTTCGTTGGAGTGCAAACTCCTATATCAAAATATTCTCGATCTAGTGTGAGCAATAACGTATCTTGCAGTAGGCCCAATAATTGCCTTACATTTGTAGAAAATAGGTTTTTCAACCGCAATACATCAAGTGTCATTTCTTTTGGCTCATGCCGAAGGGAACTCTCCAGGATTTTCTCGGTTGATTTGGGCCATAATGGACTGTACAATTCGTTAGCAGAGGAGGACAACGTGGGTCAGTATTAGTTCGTTGACCTTTATTTAGTTGGAAGGACTTATAGGAGATTTTGAATACTCCAGAGAGCTCGTCTACTTTTCTTCTTTCCTAATGGGTTTTTAATTATGTGATTGTGTTACACAGGGTCAGAGGAGGAACCGACATGTGAAGCTAAGGAATCTGACAAGCAGAAAGCAAATGCTGCCGTCACTTGTATTTTGTCTGAACTGACACAATTCAGCAAGCACACAGGAAAGACGGTTTCGGATAAAAGAAGTAATTCAGCTGATCTAATCAGGGTAGCACCTATTAGTTCATCTTTATCCATTGCGCTTAACAGAATACATCAAAGTTTTGTATTGTGAGTGTTTATGCCTGTATACAAATGACTTTTGTTTATGCTTGCGATACATTTCTAGATTTAGAAGGAGCTTCTTCATCATTGGTTCCTTCGATACCGTTAGTCTGTCGGGTCTAGTTTAATTCATATCTTGTACTGAGGTCCTTTCTTTGTACTTTGCAGAGCTGACCCTCACTTATCTGACATGCCCATTGTACATGCAAGCAATTTGTTTCTACAATTGACAGGTTTGATCTTAATTCACAGACCTTCTCGTTTTCATGTGTCATATTCTATGTTATCGGCTTTCTCATTTTCTAGCGTTTGCTCGATGAGTTCCACAGTATTCAACGTCCAGGTCTTGCCTCTTGCTTTCAAAGTTCAAACTACAATGTTTGGCATTCTGAACTTTCTGAAGTTTGACAAATGGAATTGTGATATTGTGTGTGAATGAGTGGGCAGTTCACTCATTATCTTTTTATGGATAACTGTAAAATCAAGAAACTAAAGACCTAAGTCTAAATGTAAAAGTTTAAAGTAAAAACAAACGTTCTAAGTCAAACAACAAGGTCTTGTAATGCTTTAAAATTGACATCCCTGACTCTTTTCAGCAAAACCGAAATAAATATAATAGTCTGCCTATATTTGGCCACTTTTAAGTCACCCAACACCTCTATATTCCCTCTCCCTTTTCTTAATTTAAATCAGATAGTTTCCCGTTAGAGGATCCATTTCCAGTCATGGTGGATCCGTTTCCAACAATCAGAAACAGATCCCGTAGAGCGTACATTAAGGATTTTTTTCTGGAAAAAATACCAGCACGATTCCTTGGTGTTGTGGTTTTTTGAAATTTGGAGGCAAAGAATTTTTGGTTTTTCTTTGGTGGGAGGGTGGGAGTGGGGAGCGGGATAGGGGTGGACATGTGGGTTTCCTGCGTATAGCTACATGATAACTTAGGTCATAGTTGAAGATGGTTTTAGCCATGGAACATAAAGATGTTACTGATGTCTTTGCTGATATCTAAATTCTTGCATTGGTGTTTAGGGTTTGATCTCTCGGATCCCGTTTTTCAGCACATTGCTAAGTTTCGGGCTGGAATCGTCCCTGTTCAATAAAGAAGGTTTGTGGATTTTGTCTGTATCTGCTAGCTTTAGCGTTGTTTAGAGTTTTTTGATGTGGGTTTTGAACTAGAGGCGGTGCTATGTTAAAAAGTTGTTTTGAGTTTCTTGATATGGGGTTTGAATTGGTGTCAGTTTCTTGATTCAGGGTACCCTGTCAAAGAAAAGGCGGAATTCGTTTCACCACTGATGGTCATTCGTACTTCAATCTGGTCCTCATCACCAACGTTGGTGGAGCAGGTGACGTTGAGGCTGTTTCTGTCAAAGGCGCCAAGACTGGCTGGCAGCCAATGTCCCGGAACTGGGGCCAAAATTGGCAGAGCAACAGTTACCTTGATGGGCAGAGCCTCTCCTTCAAGGTCACCACCAGTGATGAGAAAATTGTAACTTCCTACAATGTTGCTTCCAGCAACTGGCAATTTGCCCACACTTTTGCAGGGGAACAGATGAACTGATTTTGGGGGTTTTGTTTATCACCACATTAACCAACCTTACAAGCGTTTACCTTTCTAAATGCAGCAAGGTTTTTGTCCTTTTGGGTGTTTTTTTCTTTTTTTGGGTTACAAAAAAATTATTAAAAAATTATTCATCAAATTTCATTTTTATATATAATTATTTAGATTACTATTATCTAACATACACAAATGTTAATTCTCCTAAAAAAAAATATTATTATTATTATTTATTTTACAAAAATGATAAAAAATTCATTATAACTATTTATGTGACCCACATGCTCATTTCACTATTGAGTTTATATGTATGTATATCATATAAAAATTCTTAACCCATAAGGGTAGTTCCAATACGAAAAATGTGGAAGTTGAAATGAATTTCACCATGAAGTGCATGTGGTTGTGGAAGTAACTATGATAAAGTTTTGAAACTAGGCTGTGAGGTAGGTTTTATAGACACAATTTTGAAATTCCTATTATGTTCTTATTTCTAGACTTACGTTAAGTTGCTCTTCTGTTTATAGAGATGGTTATATGAGTATTTATTATTCTATGTATTGAATCATGTGTATCATGGTCTTGATATGGAAATCATGGCGTAAAGAAGATAATAAAAGATATACCTGTTTTCTTTGCATCTATATTTTTTGAAACAAAGTAATGAGCACATTCTTGATGTGATTCATGAATTTGCATAAACTATCATATGTAAGTATCTCCATGAGTAATCACGTGCAAAAGTATTAAACGATCATATGTAAGTATCACCATCAGTAATCATGTACAAGCAAGTATTTCAACATTTCATTGTATAAGTATCACGATCAGTAATCATGTACAAGCAAGTATTTCAACATTTCATTGTATAACGTTAATTTTGGATGCGGTAAAATGGGTAAATGGAGTATTTCAACATTTCATTGTATAACGTTAATTTTGGATGCGGTAAAATGGGTAAATGGAGAGCGAGTTTAAACCCAGCATGCTTCTCTAAGTCACTATATAGTTTAAGTTTGTATTTCAGGCACTCTCTGCGGAGGGCCTTTTTCACAGTACATATTACTTTTAGGCTTAGCTTTTACCTACTCATGCTTCAGGTTCTTCGAGGTTGAGCTCGTTATGAGCGATTAACATTTGCTACTGCTGTAGTTAGAGAAAAAAAGACATTTGCTACTGCTGTAGTTAGAGAAATTTTTTTTTACCAAGGTTCTTTGGTACGCTGATTCTGTTGTCCTCATGATTCAGCTGGACTTGTTGGATTGTCTACTGTCTGCAAGATACCTCTACCTTATCTTCCAGCATATTGATTCTGGTCTGTTCATCTAACGTTGTGGGAGAGGGAAATAAAAAGACGGGAAAGCGTCTTCTGCTTAGCTGGAGCTATTTCTCTCTGTGCCATATTGTAATTAATTATTCATTAATGTTTTATGCTTTAATGATTTGTAAAAAAGAATTGTGTGTTACATAATTTCTTGTAATAATTTTTTGTAGATATTAGGAAATAATTATATTAATAAATGATTTTGGCCAAAGTACATAGAGATATTATAAAAAGATATTACAAACCTTGTATTGATTATCATGATTTTGTAATTTTCTTTCGAGAGATTAACCGTTTGTATAAAGTAAATTTTATAATTCAGAAACCCTGAATATTGAATTTTCAAGGGAAGTCTGTCGTGCTTTATTTTATTAATTTGATTCTCGGTTCTATGAGACAATCTTCCCTCTTTCTTTTCATTTATATTTTTTTCTCATTAGTTCTAATGTTTTCTCGTTATTTATAAAAGGAAAGTGGGATATTTTTCCACATCGATGAATGGTGTTTCCATCGTCTCTGAAAGTGAATTCCCTTAACTCACAATAAAATCATAATTACAAAATACAATTCGATATTTTTCCACATCGATGAATGGTGTTTCCATCCTCTCTGAAAGTGAATTCCCTTAACTCAAAATAAAATCATAATTACAAAATACAATTCGTTTTTGACAAAGTTGATGAAAATTTGAAAGTTGTTTTACAACCTAAATAAACATATTTTGTAAATACAAAAAGCCCTATATTAGAAGTATGTTTCAGGGCTACCCTAATCGATGATGGAGAGATTTGCAAACTAGCTCGAAACTTCACCTTGTTGAAGATCTTGTGGCCACAATACTCTGTGTTGCCAGGAAATCTCAGAGATTGATCCATCAACTTTATACTTTATTCATTTCCTCTACGCCCAACAACCTTCAGGTCCTTGCCATAAATTTGTTTAAGACGGATGATCAAATCCTTGCGGGGCAAGAAGTACAAAATGAAATTTTGCAAGTCGATGTTAACCATATTTGGGAAATTGTAAGACTGAATTCATTCGATGAAGGCATGGATGCTTCCGACATGGCAGGTACACAGAATCAGAGTTCTGTTCTGCACTGGAAGAAGAATGGTTGCCCTAATCCCAACCATTTACTACATGTAGGTCTGAACAAATAAAAGATGGTGGTTAATGGTTTTCTGTTTGCAATGCAATTTTGTAGTGTTGCTGTGGCAGACCCCGGCAGGGACTACCACCACGGCAGGGGCTCCCTTGTTTAATATGATCATACTATTCTCCGTGATAAGGGTGGTAAATAAAGAGGGGGAAACTCGACGAAGATGGTTAATGAGGGAAGAGACCCCTCGATGGCATTGTTAAATGTGGAAGGGTAGGTGCTAACTGGTCAAATATGCTAGCTATCCCATCCAATGCCTTTCCCCATATGTTAGAACTCTTGAATGATGCATTCACCAACTCACATGAAAATGAATATTGATTTCAATTGTGCCAAGATTGACTCTCGATCTTTCATCATGAATTGTGTTGGCATGTTACTATGGTGCCTGGGTCTAGTTGTTGCATTAACTTCGTAATTCTTGTTTCCTCCCAGAGATTTGGAATTTCCTTGCATCCATCCATTGTTCACTTATTGCGTTTCAAGCCTTCTATGTTTCTCCCCATCGCCCATTACGGATCAACAGAGCCATAATTATCCTCCATTACTAAATGTTGATTCTCTATTGAATGTAGTTGAAGGGTATTCCTTCCTAGTGAATCTTCATGTGCTTGATCCCATCAATTTGAGGTATTCGATGAGGCTCTTTCTTCCCACATCCTCCATGACTCAAGAATTAGTTCACATCTTTAGGGAAGGAGGATGTAATGGAGACATAGGGCATTAACGTTCCATTCTTAACATTCAAGATATTGAACATGATAATGTTAGGAACACACCCTTTTACAATTTTAGAGGTTTTGCATGATCATCAAATAATTTTACATGTTAATGTTTAGGAAAATATTGATGCATGGATTATGGACCCAAGGAAGGCATAAGGATGTGAAAATCACTATCTCCACACTGTGGACCCATATTGACATATCAAGACCTTCTTGGGAAAGCTACTACTGGACCGATGGGTAGTGGGGAAGTAGATATTGAACAAAATGGAGTCCCTAAAGATGTTTCTCATGGAGATTGAGGACAATCTAGCTTGCATCAAACTAGGCCTGCCTTTAGGCTCAAGCAAGATGCCACCATAAGGGAATAATCCCAGAAAATAGAGTTGTACATGTCCTTCTTTGATTAATATTTCACTTTCTAATATTTTCCTTATTTAGTCATGAAGTTGCAAACATAAGCTAGTTTTGATAGATCGATGGCTATTTTTCCCCTCAAAGAGAAAAATATTAAACTCTATAAATTGCTATCTTTCAGTGTTGGTTTTTAGTTGAAAAACTATATGCTTTTTTTATCTAGTGTGGTATCCCTATTGGTAAGCCTAAGAAAAAAAGCATGATTGGCTATGTAATTCTACGAAAAGTCAATGAAAGATTAATTTAGAAAAAAAATATGATACTTTCTCATATACTTTTTCAATATAAATGACAAAATGATTTTATAAGGTAAAAGGTGCACTTGTGCAACAATAGAAATTAAATGGTTGGTTAATGCCAATGAGTATCAATCCATGCAATATAAATGACAAAATGATTTTGTAAGGTGAAAATTTCACTTGTGAAACCGTAGAAATTAAATGGTTGGTGAATTCCAACGAGTATCAATACATGCAATATAAATGACAAAATGATATTATAAGGTTAAAACTGCATTTGTGCAACTATAGAAGTTAAATGGTACGTGCAATATAAATAACAAAATGATTTTATAAGGTGAAAAGTGCACTTTTGCAACCATAGAAATTAAATGGTTGGTGAATGGCAATGAGTATCAATCCATGATAAACATCAATCTATGATAAGCATCAAAACACT
>APFE031654801.1:576728-604423 GCA_000404065.3 Pinus taeda
TTTATATAAAATATACTTTTAACACAAAATGTCTATGCATGCATTTTTTATTTTAAAACTTAAAATTTGACTCGTAGTAGCTCAAGATTTACTCAGCGAAATGAGGCCTAGGCTGACTTAGTGGAAAAATAAAATTATAGAGAAAAAACTGAAAACAATAAATCAATCAAATCTAAACATTTAATGTGCCAAAAAATTAGCCGAAGTTGGAACTAAGAAATTGTATAAAAAAATGAATATAGAAATTTATTTTGGAGAATTTTTGGATTGCCCAAAATGGCTTGTTGTTGAAAAAAAATTTGAATATCAATTTTAGCTAGATATTATTTCCATAGGAAGCAATGTGAAGCACAAATCTAGTTTGGCTTATTTATTAAATTAGTTTTGAATTCGTTAATTTGTTTTTCACAATTTATAAATCTAAGTTTTTCTTGATTTTGATTGGTTTAAATTTTCATTTTGGAATGGATTTTTGCAGAGAATTGTTGCAAGGCGATGAAACAAATAAATTGGAGCAATAGGATTGATCCAATAAAGGAAAAAAGGAGGATTTGCAGCTCCAAAATTGATGGATCAAAATCGTTTGCAACAATTCTCCATTGTTTTGTTCATTTTTGTAAATTATAAACATTTATTTGGAGAATGAGGGAAGGGTTCCTCTTTTATGCAATTTTGAAACTCTAAGCACTTTTGTAAAGAATTTGAGTTACAGATAGAGAGGAATACTCAGATCTGAGTGCTTCGAGGATTTTTCTTTCAAGATCTAAGTCATGTCATTGAGAAAGATTTTGTACTATTACAATTTTTTCCTTTGTCAGCAGAGCTGAAAGCTTTGAGAGAATTGTTAGAGATCCACTAAGAAACGGAGCATGGAAATCATGTTTTATCAATTTGTAAGTAAATACTTTTATTCGTAAATGCAAATTTTATTCCTTTTAATGGCGAATATGTGTTAATTATCACATATTCTGTACTTTTGAATATGTAAGAATGGTTGTTTATGAGATCAGTTGTCTGATCTCGTAATTGTATAGATCTGTTATTTGTTTCCATTTTGCTCATTTGCTTTAATCAAATTTTTAAGTAACTATTTACTCAAAAAAATGCCCAATTAAATTGATTTAATATTCATTGAACTGTATGAGATATCTCTACTTTTTGATGGCTTACCTTTCACTATTATAATCACTAAAACAGAGAATGTGTTACATTTAAAATATCAACTGCAAGAACCAATTCGACAGCCATGATGTTCATCTCAAAATCATTTAAATTCCCAATGTACTATAATCCTTGCACTTGGTATTTAGGGGTTATCTCCTGGATGTCAAGTTAGAGTAATTTGCTTTAATTTTATGCATTGGTAAGTAGGCCTGCTTTTAGCTTTAGATTTAGATCTAATTTTCATTTATTTTAGAAGTCTCCTTACGCAGGAGCAACCTTAGGTGTGGCTTGATTGGGCCCTCAATTCAGCGTAAGGATTGTTTTTTTTCATGTGCACTGCAGGAATGTAGGTTCAATTTCCTCTTCTTGTTTATTATAAATTAGAAATATCACAAATCAGTAGGAGGACTGAGGGGGTAACTAGACCCAATAGAACCAGTCGGAATCGCTAAGTCAAATGGATAAAAGCTTAGTTTGGGAATCTGACCCGACGATCTTCCCAAATGTTGTTGAGATCATTTTGTCATCAAAATGATAATCAAAATGCCAACATCTAGAAACATAGTGCGAATAGTTATTAATGTGACTATCAAGTCTAGCATTGTGAGAGCTTTTGGACAAGACAAATATTTCGATGAACTGAGTTCTGAATAAAAAGTATTGCTCAAGGTATTTCTTATTTTATTAATGACATCCCTACTAATTCCTGTATTCCACGTGGCTCTTAGGTGGTTTTCTCTTTTTAATTTGGATCAAATTATGGATTAATGATTTTATCACACGATTTCGAGAACTATTCAACACACAAAGCATCATAATGAAATCCCACCATGTATTAATGCGTATATAATCAATCCATATAGTGTCTCAATTTGTATATTAAAATGCACAATGTAAATTAAAACCTCATGACATACATCTATAACCAAAGGTTTATACCATAAAAGTTGGGAATATATATAAATACTTGTGTGAACAAACATATTAATGAACAACTATTAAACATGACATTTATAAATGAATCATATCATTAAAACCAAAATTAAAATTAATATAATGTCCAAACGATATGGCCAAACACACAATTCTTATCATATATAAGGTTACAAGACCTACCCCTTCGCCCCATCAGGCGTGTCAAGGGTCCCTAGATTCCATCAACTCTCATGGTAGCTCACCATAATCTATATCAATCATGGATACAAGGGGTGAATAGAAATAGACAAGGCCTACCTCTATCCCACTGGGGATGTAGGGTGGAAACTTGGAGATACAATGAATTAAATAGAACTCCATCCATTGGATGGGCATACAACACCAACATAGATCCATCTTAAATATAGATCTAAATTTATTCACGTGCAATTTTTTTTTTATGAATGCACATTATTTAAATATTTTGTATAGTTTTTTTTTTGGCCAACATAAGCAAAATTTCAACTTTGATGATGGACGGATAGCGTTACACATCATACTGGCTGTAAAATTAACCTCTTGGCTCAACAAGACAACAAAAGAAAAACCCATCCCATTACTCATCAGGAGTTTGAGAGTGAAATAACTGAAATACAACCATCAGACAAAACCCTAACATGTCATATGTCATATAGCATAATGTAACAAAGGAAAGGCCCACCCGATCACCCATTGGGTGTATGGCAGTGAAAGCCTAAAGGCACAACCATTTCAACACTCTTGCAAAGGCTTGATGATGATGTGATAATATATCTTATGGGTATGTGTTATCGACGGATTAACACAATTTCATATTATATATACCACGATTTTAATGTTGTATATATATATTTTTTGAAAGGTTCGGTTGCTATGTATTATATTGAAAAAAAACAGGGATTTCAAATCCTCTAGTACATAATATGTGCCGACTGAAGGAAAACAAAGGGTTTACAAAAAGAGGCACCCCTTTGTTCCTTAGCTTGCTAGTTTTGCTACTGTTTATAACAGAGTTACTATAGATTCTAACAAAGGAGAATAACAAAAAGGTACATTTGTAGTTCATTCAGTCAATCAGGATTTGTTGGATGTGTCTAGCCGTTGATTCCTCCAGCTGGTCATCTTTAGCTTCTTGTTTGACACTGGAGGAGCTGGTGGCGAGGGCGCTTTTCTTTTCCATCATGAATTTCAAAATGGAGATTGATTCTTCGGCGTGGGCGCAGCGGTTGAGGAGCTGCCTAAATTGCTCTTGGAGGGAAGCTGCCTTGTGCATGAACAGCTGGATTTCTGCTTTATATTTTTCAGTGTTAATGCGGTCCTGTTCAAAGATTCTTCTGCTCTGCTCATCAAGTCGCCTGTCGTGCTCCTCCAATCTTGCGTCCAATAATTTCTGCTTGTCATCTAGGATTGATTGCTGAGTCCTTATTTCTTCCAACTCAGCCTGCAGGCAGCACAGTGAAAACAATCCTCACTGCGCGCCATTGAAGAGGGAATGATTCGAAGAGGAGGGTAGATGACAACAGAGGCGCGGTGAGCATGAGAATTTTGAGTGTTACCGAGAGCTCTGTCTTGATGGCAGATTCTGAGTATGCTGGCAGGGGGGAAGGGAGTTCCCGCTTTCGGAGGGACCGTTATAGTTGGGAAATTAGGAGGGGACTCATAGCCTAGAACCGGTGAAAAATAGTCCCGAGGGCGGAAGAGGGAGAAGCGGTTAGGACAGAAGGGGATATCAGAGGAGAAGGCGGTGAAGAGGAGAGGGGATGGAGTTAAGGAGAAGGAGGAGAGCTCGCTGAACGAAGCCGAGAGGCGGGAGATGGAAGAAGGATTGAGAAAGAGGCAGGTCGAGAGGGGAAGAACAGAGAGAGCCGGAATGAAACGAAGAGGGGAAGGCACTGAATGTGCAGGTGAGGGAGCTGCAAGACGGGACGCCTTGCTGAGCCGAACTTGCACGAACCTGTAAATCACAGTAACAAACATTAGTATAATACTGAGCTGAATGTAGGGAAGCGATACCAGAAAGATGATCCTCCTGGGGCTCTGAGGAAGAGTGTTTTCTCGAAACAGTAGATGCAGCACAGTCTCCTGATCACGATGGGCGACGCTTTGGTTGCTGATAGCTTCATTTATAGAGCTGACAGTGAGTAGATTTCCAACTAGGAGTCGGGATCACGAGAATGGTGAAGGTCTGCCCCAAATCTCTCAGGCGATCTTCTTTAGCTGTGTCTTTAAGCTTGTTGCCGGCGCTGATATGAATTTTTTCCCCTTTTGTCAGGTGATTACCTCGATTGAGGATCGGATTTGGCTGGCTGTGCATACTGTATTCTCTGCAGTTTGTCCTGCGCCTGTGTAGACCATGCCCTTCGCACACTTGGTTGACCGAGCGAATCTGGGCAATACTTTGAGTGTTCTGGGTCATGGCAGGGGTTGAAAATGTTCTCTGTTATTGTGCCTTAACGTTCCTTCCTGCTTTCCTACTGCAGCATTCGCTCTCTTGTCTGCTTCCGTGTTGAGCGTGCGAAGAATGTGATAGAACTTGATGTGCTCAAAGTGAATGAGTAGGAGCTTGATGCGCTCGATGTGTTGCTGGAGATTATTATTGGGGGATCGCTGATTGCAGATCATAAGGCGAATAATGATTGCAGAGTCCCCAAAAACTAATGCCCTTCTGATGCCCATACTTTTTAATTGCATTAGTCCTTGATATAAGGCTAATGCATCTGCATTATTGTTTGTTTTTCTTCCCAGGCTCCATTCATAGCTGCAGATGTTGACCCCAGACTCATTGAATATAACTCCTCCTGCTCCTGCTTGGCCTGGGTTTGACTTTGAAGCTCCATCAAAGTATAATGTTGAACAGTTACTACTCTGAATCCACATCTTGTAATCCTGAGCGGATAGTCTAATTTCCCACTCCCTAACTTGTGCTTGCTGCTGTCTGGCAGTTTTCTGTGTGTCCTGATGTTGTCCTGGCCAGTCCAATATGTGTCTTATAATTGATCTTTCTTCCACTGAGTAATCTGTTGCTTGGATTTTTCCTTTGTACTTTGCTACGATTGCCTCTTGTGCCAAGGTGTGGGCTTTATTGCACGTTGTTTGAACATTGCTTTCTTTGTTTTGGAAGATCTTTTTGTTTCTTGTAAGCCAAATTCTCCAAAGAAGATTATGGGGAAGGATAGCCCAGACTCTTTTAACAATCTTTCTCCTCTTGTCATTCCATGGGCAGTTCTTTTTCCATTCGTATATTGTCTCTGGAATGTTTTGATGGGGATGCCAATTTATATTGCCCAATGATGACAAATTGTTCCAGCATCTCTTGGCGAAGGGACAGTCAAGGAACAAGTGATGAATTGTCTCCTCTGCTAAGCAGCAGTTGGGACATCTGGATGGACCGTTGATCCCTCTCTTCCTCAAGTTTTCAGCTGTGAGGATTTTGCCTTTTAGCAACAGCCAGGTGAAGAATTTGATTTTGGGGATGGCCTCAGATTTCCAAATTAAACGCCAATGGTTCCAAATGGGGATCTGATAAGTGCTATTGCAGATATAGTGATGCCCAGACTTGATGGTGTAACTTGAACCCGTGGGGTCCCATCGGAGTCCGTCTGCTGCTCCATTTTTTATGGGGGCTCTATTCTGAAGATTATCATGCAGGGCTTTGAGGCTTGCTTCTAGAGCTAAAGGAGTAGCTGGGAATTCCCAATTGGTCCAGGCACCTGTGTCCTCATCCCATTTCGATATTTGATCTAGCCTCTGGATGCTTTTGCAATTGAGGTGATGAATGATGGGGATAACTTCTTTAATAGTATTTAGAGGCTGAAGACCCATTATCTTATCAGTGGCGTAATTAATGCTGTGCCCTCCTCCAGGGATCTTTGAGGTATTTTGTTTGAGGAGAGGGATTGCTTTCTTGCAGAGGTGCCAAATTTTAGTGGAGTCTCTGTTGGGAATGTCATTTTCAAGAAGTCTTTGTCTAGTGTCATTGAGATATTTGCTTTCTATGACCTGTTTCCACCAAGCTTTTGGCTCATTGATTAACCTCCAGGCCATTTTGATCCCAAATGCCAAATTTAGGATTTTGGGAGCCCTTATTCCCAAACCACCTCTGTCCTGAGATTGGATTACACTTTTCCAGCTGACCAAATTAAATCTATTTTTCTCTTTTTTACCTCCTTGCCATAAGAAGTTCCGGAGGGCGACTTCTAGCTTATGATGAAAAATAGTTGGAGCTTGATAAAGAGTAAATCTATATAGGGGTAAGGAGGATATACCTGATTTGAGAAGAATTATCCTGCCTGCTGGATTGAGCCATTGAGTTCCCCATTGCTGTACCTTCCTCTTGACTTTGTCTATGATTTCATTCCAAGTTGCTGCTTTTAATGGTCCCAGACTGATCAGCATCCCAAGATAGATAAAGTGGTCCCAATTTGCCTTATAGGCAACTCCAAAGATGTTGGCAATGTTGTGGGCAATGTGGTTGGAAATGTTCCAGCCATAGATGCAACTTTTGTGGAAGTTGACCGCTCCCCCTGAATACTCCATAAATTGATCGAGGAGAGTCTTAAAGCGCCTTGCAATGGTAGTGGAAGCTCTTCCAATCAAGAGAGTATCGTCAGCAAATTGGGAGTGGTTGATATTCTTGACTCCATTCCCGAATTTGATGCCAGAGATGAGGCCAACTCTTCTATTATAATCTAGAGCACTGCTGAAGGTTTCAACCATAAGTATGAAAAGATAAGGAGAGAAAGGGCAGCCTTGCCTTAATCCTCTGGTGGATTGGAAGGCTTCACAAGGGCGCCCATTGATCAGAGGCGAGATCCAGGGTCCTGATATGCAGGCGGCAATGGTGCTGATAAAGGCAGAATTGAATCCCATTTTCCTCAAGACAACGAACAAGAAGGAGTGTCTTACTCGATCAAAGGCATTGGCTAAGTCAAGCTTGAGGACGAAGCCTTTCTCTTGCCTAGAGGTGCTGGAATGAATGGCTTCTTGAACCAAAGTGATTGTATCATGGATTTGCCTATTCGATAGGAAGCCCCCTTGATTCTCAGATATAAGGGAAGGAAGGAGGGGCTGGAGTCTAGTGGCTATGATTTTCGTAAATATCTTATATGAGGAATTACACAGAGATATTGGTCGAAACCTTGAGAAGGAAGTGGGTTGATTTTCCTTGGGAATGAGGGCAAGGAAAGTTGAGTTTGTGAAACCCCCCATTTTCCCTTTTCTTTGAATTCCTCTCAACATCTTTACAAAGTCTTTTCTTATCAGTGGCCAATGGTCCCTGTAAAAATTGATTGGGAAACCATCTGGGCCCGGAGACTTGTCCGGTTGCAGGGTCCAGATAGCTTTCCTGATTTCCTCTTCCGTTATTTCTCGGTTTAGACTGTCGTTCACCTCTTGAGAAATACCTTTCTGAAGATGCTGCAGCAGCTCAGAGTAGTCGGCTTCGTCTTGGTTTTCGGTGAGGAGACTTTTGAAGTGAAGGGAGGCAGCTCTCTTGATGGATTCCTGATTGGTATGTTGGTTGCCTTCGTTGTCAGTAATGACATTTACATTGTTCCTTACCTTCCTAACTGTGGCTTGCTTATGGAAATAAGTAGTGTTTTTATCTCCTTCTTTTAGCCATAGCTGTCTTGATTTAAACCTCCACTTCGTTTCTTCCGCTCTCTTGATGTGAATTAGCTGCCCCTGTATTTCCCATTCCTTGTTTTTCAGCGGGTGGGTGAGCCCTTGATCTTCAATTTGTTTTTGGACTTCCTCCAAGTCTTGCTGTATTTTTTTTTTAATTTTTTCTGGCTCTTGATCGCTGACTTTTGCCCATTCTTTGAGAGCTTTTCTGGTGTTTCTGATTTTAGTTTCCCATATATGACTAGGGGAGCCTTTTACATGGTGTTTCCAGGTGGATTCTATGATGGTTTAATGTTGTATATTAATACGTTGAACTTCATGTGTTAACATGGCTTCCATACTATGTAAAATATATACCACGATTTTAATGTTGTATATTAATACGTTGAACTTCATGTGTTAACATGGCTTCCATACTATGTAAAATAGTGGTCAATGCCATATATGTAACACAGTTTTTTTTAGTGTCATACGAAATAAGCAAACATCCGCTGAAATACGCTAGCTACTGCTGCGCCGCACGAATCAAACGTGACCGGAGTGCGTGAAAACGACTTCCCGACCACTATACCATCTTAACATTATGTATCAACAAGGTTGTGAAATACATATATTATCACGGCCCATAAACACATATTAACACAGTGCTGGTAGAATATATATATATATATATATATATATATATATACCAATTAAAATGACTAGGCCTGCGTCGAATTCCTAACCTGGTTTGACATATGTGTATCACGGTTTTGGCCGATATATAACGCAATTAAAATTACCAGGACTGCGTTGAATTCCCAACGTGGTTTGGCATATGTGTACTATGGTTTTGGCACATAGATAACATAATTAAAATGACCAGGCCTGTGCCGAATTCCCAGCACTATACCACGTCGATATGATATGTTTTACACAATTAAATTATGTGTCCCAATCTGGATTTTTTACACGCTACACAATTTAAGAAAATGAAATATGGCCTGCGCTGAGTTCAATACACATAACCAAATTGATTTGTTATGTATTACACAATTAAAATGATAATTATCACGTTGGTTTTAACACATGTTTCACAACCAAAAAGAAAATAAGGCCTAGGCTGAGTTATTGCAACTATTAGGCCTGTCATTCAAATTACGAATTATAGGTTTAGTTACTTACGGTAGGGCTGCCATGAGACACCTCCTGCTTACAACCATTTCTAGTTACGTAAATTTTAATATGGAAATTAAGAAGAGGGAAATATAAATTTTATGTTGAGGCATAATCCATTTACAAGTTTTTATAGGTTTATTGTAGTTTAATACTTGAAATTCACAGATAAGAATTGGAGTATTTATCTAATAAAATCAATTTTTTGTTTGTGATGGGAGAAGAAGCATTAAGTTAACTTCCCAACGATAGGAAGTCACAATAATTTTTTCCATAACTTGCCACCCCAGTGTCAAGTCTAGAGCCTAAGAGCTTTAATTCCTTGAGCACAAATTCATAAGATGATTTGTAGGAGTGTTGTCACTTGTAGCTAGTTTATCAATGAAAGACACACATGGCAGTTTATTAGTCCTAACTAGCACCAGTGGTTATCAGTTCTAACAAGCATCAATGACCCATTGTGCAGGTGGTTTCTTAGCCATCAATGACCCATTGTGCAAGTGGTTTCTTAGCTAAGTACAAGCATAGTGGTTTATCAATCATAGTAAGCACTCGTACATCCAATCACACTTTGTTCACACTCAGGCTTCGTTATATCGGAGAAAAGAAATTAATGGAGGATCAACCATTGTTCCATGTAGTGCACTGCGTGTGTTGTTGTTGCACTTGCTTTCTTCCGAGGAATTATCTTCAACACCAAATTCAAACCCCTCACTCTAATCATCTCATATATTTAAGGTTGTTTGGGGCCACCTCCAAGTGTGACCAAGAGAGCACTCTTTCCCCTCCCTTTGTGTTTCCTTCCTTAGCACATTACCCTTTCATGAACGAAAATCAGATGACACCAACATGCATTAATGGACAACCTACTCAGACTATGACTCGTGTACCTCCTCCTTGGGTTTTTAAAAATAAATTAAATGTTTACTTATGACTATTATATTTATCAATTAATTGAAAATTATTACATTAAAATTTAATTAAGACTTTATAATTTAGTTAATTATATTTAAATCAAATATATATCCATATTAATTAATATTATGAACAATTAATTGTTATTAATTAATTTAAAGCATATTTCTTTAATTTAGTATTAATGCATGATTACTATAATTTTTGTGTTGATTAACCATTAATGCATAATCAACATTAAACACACATTCATACTAAGTTTCCATGCTAGCAGTCAGATATTACGTTGAGATGCTCAATTACAAAAAATGTTTATAAAGATCATAATCAACATGGGGGTGTTACAAACCCCACCCCCTTAAAGGAACACCATCCTTGATGTTCTTACAAAACCAGAAAATACAATAAAACAAAATTTGAGCTTTATTGAAACAACTATTTTACATCCATTATATATCAAACAAAAAAGGGTACAATGCTTTCATTTAATCTACATGCTCCGAGGTTGCCTCATCAGGTCCAAAGTGCTTCCATTTCACCTTTACCTGCTCTATTACTCAGTTAGGGAGCACGATATGCCTCTGGTCCAGGATACATAAAGGTTTGGTTGGAATTCTCCCTCGAGCTCCACTTGTATCATAGAAAAATTGATCACATGATTAGAATCACACACATACTTTTTCAATTAGAATATGTGGAATACTTCATGTGCATTTATGGTGGGAGGCAAGCCCCACTCTTTCTAAATTCTAGAAAGGTCTTCAAAACCCGGGTGCAAACTTAGCATAGGAAGCCACTTTTAGTGAGATACTCCTCAATTTAATTCAGAGATACATGTGATCCCCCACTTGAAATTCTCTCTGCATTCTCTGATGATTTGTGTAACTCTGTTGTATATCCTCGGATACCTTCAACTTCTACCTGATACTACTAACTTCCTATTCCATCTCCTTTAAAATATCATGTTTGAGAGTTACTCTATTTACTAGGTCATCCTAGCTAATGGGTGTATCGCACCTCCTTCCATAGAGAGCCTCGAAGGGGATCATTTTCAATGATTTCTAATAGTCATTGTCATATGAAAAATCAACTAAGGTAAGGTATTCCTCCTATCTCTTTGGTTGGTGCATAACATACATTCTCAGCATATCCTCCAACACTTTATTCACTCTCTTAGTTTTCCCATTTGTCTTAGGATGATATGTTGTAATGAATTTCAACTGAGTTCCAAATCCATCGAGCAGTAATTTCCAAAATTTGGATATGAATTTGGCATATCGATCTGAGATTATCTTCTTAGGTATGTTGTGTTGCAGCCTGAATATTTCCTTCATGAAGATCTATGCCATACTAATGGCCTTATGTGTGGACTTAACAAGCATGAAGTGAGTTACCTTGCTCAACTTTCCCACCACCACCATGAAGGCATCATATTGTCTTGGTTTCTTTGGAAATCTAATGATGAAGTCCATCAATATAAATTCCTCTTCCACCAAGAATGCTATTGGTTATAATGATCGAGTCTGACACTCCAAACATTTGACAATGTACTCTGCAACTTCTTTTTTCATACTCAACCAATAATACATATTCTTTTTTCATACTCTGAATAAGGTATTTTGTGAAAATTTTCAAGAATGAGCTTCTTCAAGTCATTTATGCAGGGTATATACAACCGGTCATTGAACTTTATCATCCCATCATTTGTGAGTGTGTAGTTCTTACTCAAAGGTCCTTTTGACTCTTTTTGTAAACAATCATATGCATACTAGAAGTGTTCAACCTATACCAATGCTTCCTTGACCCTTTCCTTAATACTAGAATCACAAGAACTTATAATTTCCATGTGGTTTATGGACAGACTTCTGCTAAGTGCATCAACCACCTTGTTCTCCTTACCCTTGATGTATTTCATATCGAAATCAAATTAACTAATGAAGGCTAACCATATGGTTTGTATTGCATTCAATTTAGGTTGGTCTAACAGATATTTCATCCCCATATGGTTTGACATCAACATGAAATTTCACCTAATCAAGTAATGTCTCCACATTTTTAATACATGAATGATTATTGGGAGTTTTAAGTCATGGGTGACATAATTTATTTTTTGTTCATTTAGCTTCTTTGATTCATAGCAAATTATGTGTTCCTCTTTCATTAGTATTATGCCAAATCCTTCTTTGCAAGCATCCATGCAAACTAAGAAGTCTTTCTTTGGATCGACAATCCTTAATATGGGCACAATCATGATAAGATACTTGAGTTGCCCAAAGCTAGTTGCGCACTTTGATGTCCGCTAAAAATTTACCCCTTTTCTCTACAGAGTTGTGATTGGATGTCCATTTTTCGGAAAATCCTAAATGAACCTCCAATAATATCCTACCAACCCCATAAATGACCTTACTTTGATGACATTTCTAAGGGTGGATCATTCCATGATGGAATTGATTTTCTCAAGGTCCACAACCACACCTTCATTTTAGATCATGTGCCCCAGATATTGAACTTGAGTCTTGAAGAACTCACACTTACTGAGCTTAGAGTATAACTTGTGTTCCATCGGTAATTGATATATTGCCTTCAGGTGTTCCTCATTCTCCTCTCTAGTTTTCTAGTAGACCATAATATCACCCACAAATACTAAAAAAAAACTTGTCCATGTATTGGTTGAGCGCATTGTTCATTAAGCCCATAAACGTGGTTGGTGCATTTGTAAGTCCAAATGGCACCACCATGAACTCGTAGTGCTCATATCTTGTTTTGAATGTTGTCTTATGAATGTCTTTATCCTTGATCCTAACTTGGCGATAGCGAGAAATTAAGTAAAGTTTTGAAAACAAACAACTCCTATTAGTTGTTAAAACAAATCATTAGTTCTTGGTAGCGGATATTTATTCTTTATTGTTTCTTTGTTTAACTATCAATAGTCAACTCATAGTCGTAGTGTGCCATCCTTTTTCTTCACAAACAAAACTAGTGCTCCCCAGGGTGACACATTGGGTTTGATGTACCCCTTAACCAATAGTTCCTTTATTTTTAATTTTAATTCCATTAATTTGAGGGTGTTCATGTGATAAGATGTCTTATAGACTGGCACCGAACCATGAATTAGATTGATAGAGAAATTGATGTCTCTATTAGGTGGTAGCCCTAGTATTTCATTTGGAAATGCACCATTGTATTGTTGTAAAGTGGGCTAGTTCTCTAGTTCATTTTTGTTTTTCTTTGCTACACTATTCACCTCAATCATGAATAGATTACACTCTTTTAGACTACACTTATTTTCCTATAATGTTGAACTCTCTCTAATGGAAATGGGTTTCTTCTTTCCTTGCAATTTCCTTCCCTCACCTACATCATCAATGTATTCCAATGGCTTATTAATACATCGTTCGAACCCAACGAGAGGATGTTGAGGTTTGATTTTGTAGCCATGTCATCTAGTTATAAATGGCATGACTCTGCTAATTATGTCACTTTCATCTTGACCCCTGTACCCAACTGAACCATCCACGGACTAGTATGATCTTTCTTTTGTATGGTGCAATATTTTACAACTTTAGGGCTAGTATAACTAATATTAGATTGTGGGTCGATTAAATTTGAAATTGTTTGATTAACGATCTTACCTTCCATCTTGATGATTGAGGATTGGTGATCTACTTATCAATTGTCCAATGCAGCACAAATATGAGGCATACTCTAAGCCACATCATTCATCGTCATCACCTCTTCCACATTGTATAATCATATGACAACCTCAATCACTTGCACTCAATTATGCAATGTAAATACTTTATAAAAGAAATATGTGTTGAGTTATCGAACAAATTCAATAGGCTAAGGAGGCTATTTGCTTGGGATTTTATTTGATATGACAACTAAGGAGGTTGGTAGTTATGCATCAGAAATGAGTTGGAGCATACCATTAAGAGGAAGTTTTTCAAGAGGACAAGGTTGGGCTTCCTTGGAAGAAAAATGCAAGGAAAAGAGGACACAAAAAATTAATGGGATGGCAGTGTCATTGAGAAGTTGTGCCTAGAGTATGCAGGTGAGGAGTGTGTCATTGAAGTTTAGTCAACAAACAAGAAAGGGGGAGACGTGACATGACCCCACAAGCCAAAAAGGTCCTCCGCAAACTATTAAAGATAATGAGAAGAACAACCATGGATGAGAGAGGGAACACAATTTGAATGGAACGGAATGGTGCAATAGTGCGAGAAGAGAAGGAATGAACACAATCGGAATGGATAAACTTTGAACTTCGAAGAACAAAAAAAGGAAAGATTGAACAACTTTCTATAGAAGAATATAGAGAGAAGTCAGAGGAGCAAGAGACAATTTTCGGTTGGCAAGAGAAGTCAGGAATAAATTGCTTCCAAGTGGGGAATAAATGTCTCTTGAGTCCCCAATAGAGAGAGGGTGGAGATGGTGATTCTCAACAAATATTGAAGGGTTGGGGTGGAGGAAATATTCCCAGAGGATTTCTATATGGAATCCTTGTTGTATCTTTGATTTCGTTGTTGTTTAGGAGTCCCCAAGTTTGGTGGAACCATGTTGAGTGTTGAAGGGTGGAGACAATGAGTCTCTTGATTCCTTGTGCATTGTTGCTTGCAACTCAGTTGATGAGTGAAGGTGGAAAGGTATTTGGAGTCCCTAGAGAAACTAAAGGGTTTGTTTCATCCCTTGATCAGAGGACCCCTCAGTCTCTGGAATCTGGCTCAAGGGTGATAGCTAAAAGTGAATGTTGGTTGCAATTATCTATGGCTGGGCGAAGAGTCATAATCCCAAACTCAATTTCCCAACAGCTTCCAAGATAAGTATCCCTTATGTATTTGCAATGACAATGAATACATATTTTCATTTCTGGATTGAAATGGTGTACATTCATGTTTTGGACATGTATTATATTCTTATTGTTTACATGATTTCTTAACATGCTACTGCCACTGATCTAAAGGCATTGGAATAGTGTGCAATGGCATGGTTACAAATACAAAAATACTTTGTATGGTAATCCTTCTTCATTACAATGTCGTGGGTTATGTTGATTTCAAGTTTTTATAATAGTACTTATGTTGTTGTGTGATAATCTGGGCTTGGTTTGTAGTTTCATATTAATAAATCACATGCCTAGATAACATTATAATTATGTGTTGTGGGTGGCTTTACTTCATGAGCTGGAATGACTTGGTTTATGCCCCCATAATTCACATAATGTTGCATCCTTGTTATACACATGGCGATGTCAAGTCTCCCAAGGTTGAGTGCCATATTTTGTATGTTGTCTTTGTGTGGAGATCGTGTGGTAAGACCCTGCTCGAATGGTTGGTTATAGTCATGGTGCATCACTTAACTGGTGCCCTACTAGTGGGTATTCATGTATTGGTTATTTTTTCAATAGATTACCTCAAAATTCCTTCATGGATAGTTGTATCATTATCCTTTACACACAAAATGCTTACACATGTCTATGCAACCACCAGTGTGGGTGTAGTACACATTGGGTAGCATGGTGTTGTATGGTGTCAGCGTTAGAGGTTATTTAGGAGTCACCAAGCCAGTAACAAAGGGTATATGAAAACCATATTTGCAACCCATGCATGGAATACTCATCAACCAGAATGAAATTCTTGCAGTCTCGTAATATTATCCATCATGTGCCTATATATAAGGCTTATGCTTGTAAATAGACTTAAAGGGATGATTTCTTGTTCCCTTAAGAAGTGTTGATCTCCTTATGGCTCTTTTGGCACCATATGCCTTATGGTTACTCTTATTTCTTGTTGTGCTTATTTGTCCTTTAAGGGAGGCCTTTAGACCTGAGAGCTAATATTTAACTATTCCTAGTAAGACACAAAGGACCCAAGGGACTATGGATTTTTGAAGGGTTGAATGAATAAGTCCCTAGCCTAGGTGGAAAATTCCCTGATCAATATTTTCTATTACAAACACCACAAACCCAAGGATGGAAACCTTGTTGTAAGCTTAGGAGGGATAGCATTGGTGAGTGCACATAAAACCTTAATGGATATGGTTGGACTCTAGCGCAAGTCTAGACATTTGTAGAACGACCAAAACCGAGTCATGAATGGAGCATAATGCATAAATGGAGAAATCCCTTATGAAAATCATCAAATTCATGAAAAAGTGTATAGCTCATGGCCAAAGTCTCAAGTAGAACCATCTTCGTCGAGCCATAGATGAATTCTTTTCCATAGGCATAAAGCTCAATCATATAGTCTTTGATTTTCTTTGCCATAGGCATAATGGATTTCCTACAAAACATAGGAATAAAGCTCAATCATATATTCTTTGATCGCTTAAATCTTATCTGGATGGCCTAATAAAGCCCTGACGTGGAAGTTGTTGAGTGGGTGGTTCGTTCACACCTTATTGCAATAGTATTGGTGGAATATTTATGTGTCTTGGAGGTGGTTGTAATCATTCACATCTGGCTCAATGGAAAACTAGGCAGAAGCCCTATCCCCTTACTTAGCCTCTAACCATATCCATGGACACAATATCAGAATTGGTCTGAGTAAGAGTTGGATTCAAGGCTTGAATACTAGCCATGTGACCACACACAATACCAAGAGTTAGAGCTTGTGAAATAAAAAATCAATAATAAGTGTGAGAGACCAATTTCCAAGGAAAGATATAGGATGATGTAAGCCTAGAAGATACATCCCATATGCCACAGAAGTCCACGCGAGAGGAAAGCCTAGGATGATGAGGACCAGGCTAACATGGCAGAGATGAAGAAATGGAGAAATTTTGGGTGTGTTTGGGTCTATGCATTGGAAAACAGAAGGGCCCAATACCCAATTTTGAAGTCCATCGTGACTTGAAAAAGCTCAAGGCAGGCCCGCATCAATGGAGGTACTGGAACGAAAAATGACATGAATATTTTTCATACCAAACCCGTCTCTCAGAGGTAACAAGGTGTAACATCATCAGAAGGGTCGGGTTGACTCAACATGGGAAAACATGACAAGATAAATGTTAATGGACCGCTATGAGTAAGACAATTCGGAGGAATGTGGACCCACACTACACATAATCTTGAACGGGTCAGGATGACATAAGCCCGGGTTGCGGTGGAAAACATGTGAACCTGATTATCCATCCATTGGCACTCTGATGGACCCATGCGACAGGTCAGCCCAAGAGGTTTTCCTCAGATCAAACATAGAATGTTCAAGGGTGAAGGGATGGGTAACAAAACCCGGGAGATGAAAAGGTTTCCGTCAGCAAGTGATCTGTCAGCGGTCCAAGCAGATATAGATATATATATATTTATATATATATATATATATATATATATATATATATATATATATATATATATATATATATATATATTATATATATATATAGGGATAATGAATAATATGGGAGTTGTGAGACCCATTCCATGAATGGGTCAATAGCTTGTATGCCCATTCCAAGTGGTAGTGACAGGTTGATTGGCAGAAGGATGATGAGGTAGTGGAAAAATTTGAAGATCTATAATTCTCAATCCCAAGGTTGGGTCAACATGAAATTTTACATCATAAGAAACATCTCGCTAAGACAAATTTAATGGTGACGTTTATTACAGTTTTTGAAGACAAAAAAATAGTAAAAATTATCCCATCTCTCTAACTGTATAGGGGAGATTGGATTAGCAAGTGAACAATTTCACTGAGATTAAGGGTGGGTGTTTATAGGTGGTATCAAAGAATCCATGTTAAACACTTAAACTAGATGGGCTCTACCATGGGAAATTAGCAAAAAGATCCTATAAAAGGACCTTACGATGATTTTTATAAAATTAATAAAACAAACCTTTAGGTGTTAAAATATAACCTAAGATTATTTGACTGCATATATGATTGATATTGTTACTCTATGATTTTCTTATATAACATGGACTAATAGCTAATATGTTTCCATTAATTTGATGAACTAACAATGTGTTGAAATATGTATACTTTGAGGACAATGTAAGCTTGTATATTAATAATTTGTTGATGGAGTGACACTAGAGTGTCGATAGATTGTTGTTTTAACTAGACTTCCATAACAACTCTACTAAACTAGGATCATGGGCATGATATTTTGTATTTTATTTATATTATAATGTCTCTCACAATTATGTGTGCATGATATCACATCACATGTAGAAATAGACAACAAAAGACACATAAATGAGGATTAGAATGGTGCAATATAGTGTTGATGACTCGCAACATGGATATGAAAGGGCCAGGACAAATGAAGAAGAAAGATTAGTTGGCCCAGGGGGAGGAGAAAACTCTCTTGATTGGATGTACACCTTGAGGAACCTAAGGGATGAGGTCAAAAACTTCAAGGTAGATAATTAAAGATCAAAAAGAGCTCAAGAGAAGCAAGCTTAGATAAATACAGTTATACATAAAAGCCTCTCAAACTTAAAAAGGCAGCAACAACAAGAGCTGAGGACTACCCATAGAGACAAGAGAATTCTTCGAGAGTCCGAAGAGGAAACAAATGGGGTTGATCATAGAAATTCCATGAAGAGGCATAGAAGGAAGAGTGAGGACACCGTGAAGGGAAATGCACCAAGGACTACCTCAGAAGGTAGAACTAGCACTCATGTGCATCATTTTGGTAGATATTCTAGCTCCACTACTAGGAGGCATCATCATCACTCTCATCACCTTCATCATCATCGATCTCATCACCTTCATCATCATCAAAGAATAAGAGGAAAGGGTTATATTCTAGAAGAATTTAAGAAGGCCAAACTGCCCACTTTTGATGGAGACATGACGAAATATGAGGATGCAGAAGCTTGGATGCTTAGCATGAAGAATTTTTTTTTTTTTTTTTCAAAATCCATGATTATTCTGAAAAGGTGAAAGCCAAAATTGCCACGTATAGTTTGAAAGGAAAAGCAGACATATGGTGGGAATATTTGAAAATTTTCAGAGGATTGTTGAAGAAGAATTGACCTATAATGAATTTGAGGATATCTTCAGAGTCAATATTTTTCAGAATGATACTATGACAACAAAGAACTCAAGATGGCACGAATGACAGATGATGCGTATGTTACCAAATTCCTAGAACTACAGAGATATGTGCCATATCTCAAGGATGAGAAGGCCAAAATCCAAATATTCATCAGTGGGTTGCCTATGGCATTCAAATACGGAATTGAAATGTTGGAATTACAGACACTAAATGATGACATTAAGAAATTGAAACATAGTTATAAGAAGGCAAATCACATATTGGAAATTAAAATCAACTAGAAGGTAAATCACAATGCTGGAAATAAAAATAAATGACCCAAGAAATTCGCAGATAAAAAGGAAAGTAAACATCCATAAACCATAAATTGATTTCAATAGAAAATTAGTCTAGTTGTTAAATGAAATATGTAGCAGCCAACAACAGAGCAATGAAGAGTTAAACAAAATATAAATTGAAGTGTTGGACGTGTGGTAAGAACCACTGGAAAAGAGATTTCCCACGCCAAAAGAAATGCAAGGCCAAATATTTGCAATGCCTGAGAAGCTCATAATGTAGGTGATGTAGCACATAGCTTACCTAGAATTTATGCAATCGTGAAAAATCACCAACCATCCATAATTGAGATGGAAGGTAAGTTGTGTAATAAATTTATTTCCATTTTAATTGATCTTGGTTCTAATTACAACTATGTCAGTCCAGACCTTGTGGAAAATTGCAAAATGACTAAAGAATTGCACACAAAACCATGGTTAGTTCAATTGGAAACAACGACAAAGAGAAAGGTTAGTCACTGGGTGAAATCATGTGCATTCAAGCTTAGTGGCATGCCCACAACAACACATTTAAATTTTCTTGCATTGGGTACATACAATATATTATTGGGCATGGACTGGTTGTACATGCACAGAACCAAAGTGTATTGATTTGAAAAATCAATTGAATGTTTGCATGATGTTGGTAAAGAAACAAATTGCAAGGAAAAAGAAATCCAATTTTATTAAGGTTGATCATGGAAATGTAGGCAAGCGCAGTTGACAGAAGAGTTTTACATTATATTTTGTGAAAAATTTCGAATGATAAGGAAGCAAGTGACCATGTTGGGCAAGAAGAAATGAAAGTGCTAAAGAAGAATTTTATGTTGCAACAATATGAGGATGTGTTTCCAACAGACATGCTAGGTTTACCTCCCCATAGGGAATTTGATTTCTCAATTGAATTGGTTCATGGAGCATCAACAACATCCAAAGCACCATACACGATGAGTACTCCTTAGTTGGTTGAGTTCAAATTACAGCTGAAAGAGATGCTTGATAAAGTTTACATACAACCAAGTGTGTCACCATTGGGAGATTCGATTTTATTTGTGAAGAAAAAGGATGGGATGCTCTGACTTTGTATTGATTATATATCATTAAATAAGGTAACTATTAAGAATTGGTATCCATTTCCATGGATTGTTGACCTATTCTATTAGTTAAAGGGAGTAGTAGTGTTCTCCAAGATCGATTTTTGAGGTATGGGTATCATCAATTATGTATCAAAGAAGATTTCCATAAAAATGCTTTCAGGATGAGATATGGGCACTAATAATTTGTAGTGGTACACTTTGGGCTTACTAATTATGTTATGAAACCAGCTCACAAAAAGGTAGAAAAGATAGATCAACGCATTAGAATTCAGCCTCTTCGAGGGGGCAACCTCCTTTACATTACACAAATGAACAATTCTTGGATGATACAAATGACTAAACCTCCCTTCTATATATAGGAGTCTAAAGGGTCACAATATAATCAAGCCGACATAACAGTAATAACATAAAGGCACAACAATAACAATAGTGGGTTTCTATGGGGCACACTAATAACAATATGGGGACAATAGGGCACAATAGTAACAATAAGGGCTACGATGACAATAGTAATGGGGGAATCACTAGTATTAGAGGGACCTAACATGCCCCTCTCCCTCCAAAAAGCATTGTCCTCAATGCTTAAGTAGTTCTGGATGCTTCTGTATAAAATTCTCATCCTCCCATGTGGAATCTTCAGCGGATAAGTTCTTCCACTTGATGAGATACTCTGAAATTGATTGATTTTGTAGCTGTTGAGTTCTTGTTTCTATGACTACTTCTAGTTCCAATATGATTTTTCCTTCCTCGTCAAGTTCTGGCAATATTGTTTGAACTCGGAGCTTGTCACCTATAACCTTATTTAAACATGAAAAATGGAAAAGTGGGTGCACTCGGGAAGTTACAGGAAGCTCCAATTTGTGTTCCATAGTACCAATCTTTTGCAACACCTTGTACATACCATAATACTTTGGTGATAATTTATTATCCTTCTTAGCTTGCTTGAGGGACATTTGTTTATATGGTTGTAGTTGTAGGAATACCTAGTTACCTACATCAAAACTTCTTTCACTGCGATGTTGAGTCTGCTTGTTGTTTCATTCTATTTTGTGCCAACGTGAGGTTATCCTTCAAGAGTTGGAGAACTTGTTGTTGATGCTTGATGTGATGTTCCACTGCTTGAACCTTAAAATTTTCTCTTAAATATGATGTTATGGATTGTGGATGATATCCATAAAGTGACATAAATGGGGTCATTTTTGCTCTAGTATGGAAGGAAGTGTTATACCACCATTCAGCCAGAGGAAACCATTTGACTCATTGTGTCTGATTATCAGATATAAAGCAACAAAGATATCCTTCCAAATATTTGTTTACTATCTTAGTTTTCCCATTAGATTGAGGATGATAAGATGAGCTATGAGCTAACTAAGTTCCGAGACAAGAAAATAATTATGTCCAAAAATTTCCAGTGAAAATGGTATCTCTGTCGCTTACAATAATATTTGGGTTTCCATGTAGATTTTGAATTGTTTCCATAAATGCAGTAGAATTTGTACTAGCTTTAAATGGATGTGATAATGCACAAAAGTGTGCATATTTGGTAAGTCTGTCAACTACCACCATTATGACACTCTTTCTTTCGAACTTGGGTAAACTTGTGATAAAATCCATAGAAACCTCCTCCCAACATTGGCTTGGAATGGGTAAAGGTTGTAATAGACCTAGGGTCTTAATTATTTCAACTTTATTTTGTTGGAAAACCAAACATTCCACCACAAACTTTTGAATATCTGGTTTAAGGCCATCCCAAAAAAATTGCTTCTTAATCCTATGGTAATTTTTTAAAAATCCTAAGTGCCCTCGTAAGGGAGAAGTGTGCAATTCCATAGGAATCTTTTGTTTGAGTTGGGAATTCTTACATAGGTATAAGTGATCTTTGTACCATAACGAATCATTTTTCCAACTAAATGTATCAGATGTATTGGGATCTTGTTGTATCTTTTAAACAAGTGCCCACACTTCTTCGTCATTCTTCCATTCATCCCTTGCTTTGTTTATCCAATCTGGTAGGATAATATAAATGGTGCACAACAATGCTTCCACACCCTCATCCTTTCTTGAAAGTGCATCTGCCACAACATTATGCTTCCATTTTTTGTAGATGATTTCAAAGTCATAACCCAACATCTTTGTGACCCATTTTTGTTTCTCTTCAGAGGATAAATATTTTTTCTAAAAGTATTTAAGACTATCATGATCCGTTGTTTACCTTGAAGTGTCTTCCTTAGGTAGGGTTTGCCATTTCTTAAGGCAGTAGTATGCCAACTTTCCTTCTTCATAAATAGTTTTGTGAAAAGACTTTCTTTGATTGGATGACTGTTGAAAAGCCATATGGTCTTTCATCTTGCATTAAAACAACACCAATTCCATTTCCTGAAGCATCACATTCCACAATAAAGGCTTTTGTGAAGTCCAACGTATTTAAGACCGGTGCTTGGAACATTGCCTCTTTAAGATGTTTGAAGGCCTTTGTTGCTTCTGGAGTACATGAAAATTTATCTTTCTTCAATAATGTTGTTAGAGGTGTTTCTATTCTCCCATAATTCTTAACAAACTTGCGATAATACCTTGTCAACCCGAGAAATCCTCGCAGATGCTTTATGGATGTGGGGATTTTCCATTCCTTAATGGCTTTAATTTTGCTAGGGTCTACCTTAACACTTTCATGAGATACAATATGACCCAGATATTCCACCTCTTGCACTCCAAAGAAACATTTGTAATGTTTTGCATATAATTGTTTCTCCTTCAATAGGTTGAGCACCTTCTCAACGTGTTGAACATGATCCTTCCAAGACTCGCTATAGATTAGTATATCATCAAAAAATACTAACACAAATTTTCTAAGGAAGGGTTTGAAAATGGAATTCATCAAACCTTGAAATGTAGAAGGTGCATTGGTAAGGCGAAAACGCATGACCAGAAATTCATACTGACCCTCATGAGTTCTAAATGTTGTTTTTGGAATGTCTTCAGTCTTCATTCTGATTTGATGATATCCTGAATGAAGATCCAACTTGGTGAAGTAAATCGATCCATGCAATTCATCAATGACAGGAATGGGAAACTTATCTTTAATAGTGAGCTTGTTGAGCTCCCTATAATCCGGACACATGTGCCATGATCCATCCTTCTTGTGCACCAATACTACTGGAGTAGAGAAAGAACTTTGATTTGGTTGAATTATACCAGCCTCTAGCATTTCTGCAACCATATGTTCAATTTCACTCTTTTGGGCATAGGGATATCTGTACAGCCTTCTGTTTGGAGGAACACTTCCTGGAATCAGATGAATAGCATGATCATGATCACGAATAGGTGGGAGACCTTTGGGAGTCTCAAATACCTTGGAATGGTTGTCCAAGACTATTTCGAGATTTGGATAAATATATGATTGCAATGTGGAAACATCTAGCGAACATAATTGTGCAATTACACCTTTTCGTTCCTTTTTTAGAAGCTTTGTCATACCATTAGAGCAGATTATCTTTACTGGTTTCCTTGCAATACCTCTTAATACAAATTCCTTTCCTTCCATACAAAATTTCATGAAAATTTCTTGAAAATTAAAAGCTATTGTACCCAAGGATTGTAGCCATTGGACTCCTAATACAACATCAGCACCTCCCATTGGAATAGAAAGCATTGGGCTAGTCAATACATATTCTCCCATGGATAGCTTGATATTATGGCACTTTCCAGAGCAATTTATTGTTCCTCCATTTGCAATCATCACTTGACACTCTAATGTTGGATATAGGAAGCAATTCAATTCTTTTGCTACCTTACAATGAATAAAATTATGGGTGCTTCCTGAATCAATCAACACTATTACCTTTTTCTTCTTGATTTGTCCTCCTATCTTGATGGTTTGAGGAGTGGTAATTCCAGCCAATGCATTACAAGATATGGTCGGATTCATTTCTTCTTTATCTAGGCTTTGTTCCTGGAGTATATCCTCTTCTTTTGACATTTCTTGTTCCTTTTCTTCCTCCTCTTCACAATCTATGTAGAATAATCTCTTCTCAGCACACTTATGACCTTTAGTGTATTTGCTATCACAACTATAACAAAGCCCTTTTGCTCTTTTTTCTTCCAATTGTTGTGGTGTCAACCTTGTAGGTTGTGGAAGGCTAGGCACAACAACACTTCCATCTTTATAGTTGTGAGTGGTAGGCTTCCTAGTTGCCATAATTTTGCTTTCCATTTTTCTTACTAACCTAAATGCCTTCTCCAATGAATCAGGTTCCCAAAGGCGAACCTCATGTTGGATATTATCCTTTAAATTCCCTATGAACACATCAATCCTATGCTCCTTTGGAATATCTTTTACCCTTATGTTCAATTTTTGGAAGTCCTCAATGTGCTCCATCATTGAACCCTTTTGTTTGAGATTTAACAATTGGCTAAAAAATGTGTTGCTTTTTGTATCCTCATAATGTGTTATCATTTCTTCTATAAAAATTTCCCAAGTGACAATTTGTTTATGAGAGAAAAGCCATTGATACCATACAAATTGATTTGGTTCCAAATAAAAATTTTCAATACGTACCTTTTGTGTGTTTTGCACATTATGGAGATTGAAAAATTGCTCCATCTGTAGTATCCATGTTCCGGGATCCCTGCCATCAAACTTCCGCATATCGATTTTTGGATCATGGTGAGTCTTCAATCCAACATTAGAGTCTATGAAATCATTATTAACATTTCTTTTGTTCTCATCATGAGTTTCCTTTACTACCATTTCACCAGTGGTAACCATTTCTTATAGCAACTTATTCAAATTTATCTTCAATTCTTCCATCTTAGCAGCCATGCCATTCATCTTAGCGTCCATGCCATTCATCTTAGCTTCCATGTCATCCATCTTAGCTTTCACGCCATCCATCTTAACTTGCACGCCATTCATATTAGCTTCCACACCATTCATCTTGGTTTCAGTTACCTTTTGTGAGAGTGAAATTTGTTGTACTTGGTCTTGTAATTTTGATATATCATGTTGCATTTCTTCTTCTTCTTCACGAGTCATTCTAGAGATTTCAAGTTGCCTACTAGGTGATTCCATTTTATTTCTTCTAGGCATCAATTAATGCTAAAAATTATTCACTAGTTCCATTGAATTCCTTCAAACTAATTTTTCAAACCAATCTTATGCAAAAAAAATTAAAAAACTACACACCTTTTTTTCACTTTGTAAGAGCTCGATATTGAATCTATTTTATCTTTGTAACTACAGATCTCGAATATCTGAAATCACGTCCTAAAGTAGCCCTTTGAGTCCTCTTTCTAACTCCGCAAGTCTGATCAAGATTGGATTCTCTACGGAATATTTATGCCAAATCTTCCACGGTGACCTGATTATAGACTAGTCCAGTAGAGTGAATTTGTATGAAGTGCCACTTGTCACTGTTTCAACCTTAGTACCTAAAACTGATATGAAGAAAACTACGGGTCGTCTCTTTCTGAATCTTCTTACGAAATTTCAATATGATGCTCAGAACAAAAGTTAAGACGATTTTCCCCATGTCACTTGTTTGGAATGTAATTCAGGAGTTTGTGAAAACCTTGACTTCCTGAGATCATATATTAAAAAATATAGCGGTAAAAGCTCTGAAATTCAGACCCAAAGTTTAGAACAATTTCAGCTCAAATGGGTTTTTTTAGATTCTGAAATGTCGTAGAAAAAAATTTATAGCGAAAATTCCACAATGACTTGTTTGGAGTAGCGAAACCCTAGAATCCAAAGCTCTAATACCAAATGTTATGAAACCAACTCATAAAAAGATAGAAAAGATAGATCAACACCTTAGAATTCACCCTCTTCAAGGGGGAAACCCCTTTACATTACACAAATGAATAATTCTTGGATGATACAAATTACTAAACCTCCTTTCTATATATAGGAGTCTAAGGGATCACAATATAATCAAGCTGACATAACAGTAATAACACAAGGGCACAACAATAACAATAGTGGGTTTCTATGTGGCACGCTAATAAAAATATGGGGACAATAGGGGAAAAATAATAACAATAAGGGCTACAATGACAATAGTAATGGGGGAATCACTAGTATTATAGGGACCTAACAAATTCCCATGCCACTTTCATGTCCTTAACAAATAGTGTGTTACATACTTGTTTGGATAAATTTTTCATTGTTTTTAGTGATGACATATTGGTGTACTCAAGAAATGAAGAAGGGTGTGAAAATAATATGGTTGCAGTGTTACAATTTCTAAGAGAACACAAGGTTTATGCAAAGCTTATCAAATGTGAATTCTTTGAATCACATATACATTACTTGGGGCACATCATCTCCAAGGAGGGGATATCAATTGATCTAGTGAAGATCAAGACTATAATGGAGTGGCCAACCCTGAAGAATGTGAATGAGGTTAGATCATTCATGGTATTCACATGCTACTAAATGAGGTTTGTCAATAACTTCTCCAAGATATGCCACCCCATTACATCCCTCCAAAGGAATGGAAAGAAGTTTGAGTGGACAGTTAAATGTGTATAAATATTTAAGTAGTTGAAGTAGTTGCTCACTAATGCACCCATGTTAAGGATCATAGATCTAGACAAAGACTTTGTGGTATGCACATCTACCTACAAAGAAGGCCTCGATGGAGTCTTGATGCAGGAAGTTCAGGTAGTTTTCTATGAGTCACGGAAGTTGAATGAGAATGAAGTAAAATATGTAACTCATTATCTAGATTTAGATACCATTATTTATGCATTGAAGAGGTGGAGGAATTATCTTCTCAATAAAAGATTTGCACTCATGATAGATCATGGTGGACTCTGTTAGCGCTTGAAATTTCACCTCAGGCTGAGAAACGTAAACCTCAAGGCTACATCAAACCATTTAGCCTCGTAGCTAGCCCTACGGGGCAGGAGAAGGCTCTCTCTGGCCTATCTCGTAAAATCTTCAATAGATGAGATGACCAATGGGATAACACTGATTTTAGGCTAATAAAATGATCAAAAGGGCTGATTTGGGGTTTTTAGGGTTTTTGGTGGCAAATTGAGGGGATGACAATTTTAGGTGCGGGGATTGGACACAGTTTCTGTAGGGGGTTCTTTGGGGTGAGGTAGGAGACAATATTGATGCCTTTGATTTGAGGTGGATGATTAGGAATGACAGGTGAGAGAGCTAAAGAGAGAAAACAATAACTTTGAATTCTCTTTAGACAGTAGAAAACATTGAAATTAAACAAACTTAAAAGCAGAGCATGGCAAGCATGAATTCTTACTTTAACACTTCATTTGTTTAATGTGCAGAAGTAAGGAAAGGAAATGAATCCCATAAAAAAGCTTACAAGAACATTGAGAAACACACCATCAACACATGAGTCCACAAGAATCCCAAAGAGGACTGCAAAACCCTGGTCTTCCTTAGCCAAAAATTGCAGAGATACAGGGAAATAATACAATGATAGCTTCTCCTCAAGAGTCCAAC
>APFE031654801.1:609897-686907 GCA_000404065.3 Pinus taeda
ACACATAAACACACTTACAATGACAAGTAGGAAACACACCATCAACACAATAATCCACAAGAATCCACAATGATGTCTGCAAAACCCTGGCCTTCCTTTTTCTCAAATTGCAGAGATACAAGTAAAATATACAATAGAGCTTCTCCCTCAAGAGTCCAACCATGAAAATGAGTAAGAGAAGGCATAATATAGAAGATCTAACTCCTTTCCCCACCTCTAAGGGTCGAGCTCAGCTTCCTAGGAGCTGTTTCAACTAATTCTAAACTAATCACTAGATAATAGGCAGTCAAAACAACTTGCCTCTAAAACTTAGGAAACCTATCCATGCATTAAATATTTACCATTTACATCAAGGAAACTTCTAGAAGTGTTCAAGGAGAGTAAAAGTATCTAAGTTCCATGAAAATTACACAAAAATACATCATTTACATGCCTCAAAAGTCAACCAAAGTAAAAACAATGTTTTGTTGGCCGAACTGGTCAAAACAGTGAAATTTCCCTGAGTGGTCGCGCCCCTCACTTTGACTGGTCGCGCGCATTGACAGCTCTGTTTTAGAGCCTTCCTAGTGTCCAAAGCAGGTGAAAGATAGCTCATTGGAAAGGTATGTGAGTCTACTTTCCAACCCCACTGGAATTTCGGAATTTGGAGTTGATTTGACCCCTCAAAAGTGATTTCTCCCAAGGCAGCTTTCTGCAACTCAAAAAAGGGGCAGAAAGTCAAAATTTGCATGTATTTTGAGCTTTTGGGAGCCCAAATATTCATAAAATCTGAAACCCATCCATAGGCAAGTGTATTTTTGCATGAAAATTCCAAAAATGTAGAGTTTTCCCCGTTCTGAGCTGTCCCCATGACTGGTTGCGCGTGGGGTGAGACCACTCAAATGGCCAAAACCTGTAAAATTCTCAAAAATGCCAAAAATGCCTCAAAAATCTCAAAATTTCTTGGGTTTGAAGCTAGGAGGAGGCTAATGAGTATCATGGTGAGTGAGAGAAGCCTCGGTCAAGATGCGGAGTGGGTTGGTCTTCTTCTTCCGTTTTTGTGCTTTGGCCAACCACCTTGGATCTGACGATTGTAATTTTGTGACATTTCTCTAAAACCATGACACCTGTGCAAAACGTGAAAGAGGTTTTCATTCTTTGGCATGTTATGGACAAAAAAATCTCTCAGTTTCCCAAAATTCATCTTTGAATGATCTTAAACATCATTTGAGTGAAACTTGCCCCGATGTGTGAAACAAGGAATTTTGTCGAAATGAAGCGAAATGAAGGGGATAGGGGGCTTCTAAATTCTTGGGGAAATTTCTGGGAGTGGGGAGGGATGTTAGGAAGCAGGGGAAAGTGGAATCTCAAATATTGAGTGAGGGGAAGGGGTCCAAAAGGGCAAATCACAGGCCAAACCTAGAAAATTGCCAGGTTGTAGCTAGAAACTAGGGTTTGTGCAAAAATGAGGATTTTGGGGAATCTGAGTGTTGGGAAGTGTATGATATGGTACTTTAAGGATAGGGGAAGGTGTATGACACAGGAAACAAGTTTTTCCGATGATTTGACCGTCCAAGAGAAATGCCTCAAAAACCTAGGAGAGGGAAATGAACTTGCAAAGGCACAACTGAAGCATGAACAAGATGTAAAATGACTCATTAGACACTGACATGATAATGAAAACCCTATGAATGATGATAGACTCAGTTGAATAGTGACATAGATTGGAATTTGGGCAACTTTAGAAGGAGTTAAAGCAAACCCTAGACCTAATGCCTATTGACCAAATTTTGCTTGAAGACTCACTGAAATGACAAAATTTGACCTTGACACTTCAAAATAACTTTGTAAGAGCATATTTGATCACTGGAGGAAGGCTGGAAAGACTGACACTAACAAACTCAGATATTTGTTTGATCAACCTATGTTTAATGCAAGGCACCAAGTTAGGTGGTTGACCACACTTGGCGAGTTGGACTTTGAGATCAAGTATATCAAAGGCAAAGATAATATGGTTATTGATGCACTTAGTAGAAGGATTCAATTGAATCACGTGGAAACCATAAGCTCTTACTAAGTGGACCTATTGGAAAGGGTTAAAATGTGGGAAAACATGAAGAGAAATATCCACAAGTGAAGGAGAAGCTTCAACAAGAAGGTGAGGATCTCACAAATGATGGCCTAGTTAGATTCAAGAATAGAATCTATGTAACAAATAATGATGATTTGAAGTAGCTCATAATGAGAGAGATTCAGGTCAAGCCATATTTTGGTCATCTAGGGTACCAAAAAACTCTCACGTCCATTAAAACTGTTTATTATTAGCTAAATTTAAAGAAGGAAGTGGCTGATTTGTCACTAAATTCATAGAATTCCAGCAAGTGAAGGTTGAATGTAAACATTTGACAGGGCTATTGTAGCCTATTCCCATTTCAGAATGGAAGTGGGAGGTGATATTCATGGATTTCGTTACAGGTTTACCGAGAACCTCCAGAAAGCATGATGCAATTATGGTGGTAATTGACAAGTTGAGCAAGGTAGCTCAGTTTGTGGTGGTCAAATCGACCAACTCATCTAGTGAAGTGGCTTAAATTTTCATAAATGAAATTATGAGGCTGCATAGAGTTCCCAAGAAAATTATCTTATATAGAGATGCTACGTTCACTTCAAGGTTTTGGAAGGAATTGTTTGCAAACTTGGGAATATAATCGGCCTTCAATACAACTTATTGTCCACAAACAGATGGGAAAACAGAGAGGATAAATAGAATCCTCGAAGACATGTTGAGGATGTACGTGATGCATCATCCCAAGAGTTGGAAGAGTATATTCCACTTTTAGAATTCACATACAAAAATGGATACCATGCATCCATAAAAATGAGCCCATTTGAGGCACTATATGTGAGGAGTTGCAATACTCCCATTAGCTAGAATGGTCTAGTGAATAGGGTCCTTATTGGACCTAATATGTTGAAAGAGATGGAGCAGAAAATGTAGGTTATAAGATAGAATTTGAAGGTGGCATATGAAAAGCAGAAAAGCTATGTGAATCAACATAGGGTGCATAAAGAGTTCCAAATTGGGGATCATGTTTATTTGTGGATTAAACCCAAGAAAATCTCCTTGAGGATTGGGTCATGTACCAAGCTAGCACCATAGTTTAATGGACCTTTTGAGATTCTTGAAAGGATCAGACTAGTGGCCTAAAGGCTAGCCTTAACTCCATCAGTTAAATTCCATGATGTTTTCCATGTTTCTTTACTTAAAATATATGTATATGATTCTAATCATGTGATTGATTGGTTTGTGCTACAGGTGGAACCAGAAGGAGAGTTCCAGCAAGAGCTATTATGCATCCTAGATCAAAGGAGCATCACTCTCTAGAATTGAGCAATAGAGGAAGTCAAAGTGCGGTGGAGACACTTTGGGTTCGAGGAAGCCACTTGGGAAATGGTTGACTCAAGGAGGGAAGCATATCATTTTTTGTTTGTTGGTTAAAGAAAATGTATATAAATTGTAAATATTGTACAAAGTTATATATATAAAGCTCCATAAATAGTATGTGTTTATTTTGAGCATGTCTTTTGTATTGCATATGGACATAGAACATTGAGGAAGGTGTTCCTCTAAGGGGGAAAGGTTTGTGATGAACCCAATCACTTGAACTCATGTATGCAATGTAAATACTTTATAAAAGGAATATAGGTTGAGTTATGGGACACATATTCTAGAGACTAAGGAAGGTATTTGCTTTGGATTTTAATTGCCATGATAGTCAAGGAGGATGGTAGGTGTACATCTTAAATGAGATGGACCATGCCATTAAGAGGACAAGGGTCAAGTTTCCTTGGAGGAAAAATGCAAGCAAAAGAGGAAAAAAAAATAAATGGGATGGAATTTTTGTTGATCAGTTATGCCCAGAGCACGCAAGTGAGGAGTGGGTCATTGAAGTTCAATCAATAGAAAAGAAAGGGAGAGACCTAGCATGGCCTCACATACTAGGAAGATCATGCATAGACTGTTGGAAAACATGAGAAGAACCATCATGGATGATAGGGGGAACACAATTTGAATGGCAGGGAATGGTGCATAAGTGAAAGAAGGGAAGGAACAAACACAACCATAACGGAGTAGCTACGAAATTCAAAGAGAAACATAAAGGTAGGCCTCGACATATTGCCATGGAATAACATAGAGAGAGGTCAAAAGAGCAAGAGACAATTTTCAATAGGCAAGAGAAGTCAGGAAGAAATCGCTCCAAGGTGGGGAAGAAATTTCCTCTCGAGTACCTAGTAGCTAGAGGATGGAGATGATGATTCTCATACTGAAGGGTTGGGGTGGAGGAATTATTCTTGAGAGAATTCTTGGAATATTTCTAGGTAGATTCCTTGTTGTATGTTTGACTTTTTTGTGGTTCTAGAGTCCCAAAGTTTGGTGGAACCATGTTGAGTTTTGAAGGGTGGAGACAATGAGTCTCTTGATTCTATGTGCATTTTGGCTTGCAACTTAGTTGGACAGTGGAGGTGGAAATATATTTGGATCAGTCCCTGGAGCAACTAAAGGTTGTGTTTCATCCCTTGAGTAGAGGGACACTTAGTCTCTGGAATCTATCTCAGGGGTGATATTCGTAAGTGATCATTGGTTGCAACTATCAATGGTTGGGTGGAGAGTCATAATCCCATACTTAGTTGCCCAAAAGTTCCAAAGATAAGTATCCTTTTATGTGTTTGCAATGAAAATGAATATAGATTTGCATTTATGGATTTATATGTTGTACATTCATGTTTTAGACATGGCTTATTTTCTTATTGTTTATTTGATTGATTAACATGGTGTTGTCACTGATCTAAAGGCATTGGAATAATGTGTAATGGCATGGCTACAAATCCAAGTATACTTCGTATCGGAATCCTTCTTTATTACAATGTTGTGTATTATGTTGATTTCAAGTTTTTATAATAATACTTATGTATTTGTGTGGTAATCTGGGTTTAGTTTGTATTTTCATATTAATAAGGCTCAAGTCTAAATAAAATTATAATTATGTGTTATGGGTGGATCTGCTTCATGAGTTGGAATGACTTAATTTATGCCCTCGTAATTCACATCATGTTGCATCCTTGTTATGCACAAGGCGATGTTAAGTCTCCCAAGGCTGAGTTCCATATTCTTTATGTTATCTTTGTGTGGATATGGCGTGGTAAAACCCTGCTAGAATGGATGGCTATAGCCATCATGCATTGCTTGACTAGTGCCCTACTAGTGGGTATCCATGTATTGGTTATTTTACTAATATATTGCCTCGAAATTCCTTCATGAATGGTTATATCATTATCCTTTACACACATAATGCTTACATATGTATATACAACCATTAGTGTGGGTGTAGTAACCATTGGGTAGTACGGTGGTGTATGGTGTGAGCATTGGAGGCTCTTCAGGAGTCACCAAGCTTGTAGTAGAGGGTATCTAACAACCATTTCTGCAGCCTATGCCTCAAATTCCCATCGATCAGAATGAAATTCTTATAGGCTCATAATATTATCCATCATGTGCCTGTATATAAGGCTTATGCTTGTAAATGGACTTAAAGGGAGGATTCCATGTTCCCTTGAGGAGTGAAGATCTCCTTGCGGAACTTTTTGCACCATATGCCTCTTGGTTACTCTTATTTTCTTATTGTGCTTATTTGCTCTTCATGAGAGGCCTTTAGACCTCAGAGATAATATTGAATTGTTCCTCGTGAGACACAGAGGAACTAAGGGACTGTGGATTTCTGAAGGATTGAATGGATAAGTCCATGGCCTGGGTGGACAAGTACTTGATCAATATTTTATATTATAGAAACCACGAACCCGAGGAGGGAAACCTTGTTCTAACATCAGGAGGGATAGCATCAGAGTGTGCTCATAAAACCTTAATGGATATGGTTTGACTATGATGTAATTCTAGACATATGTAGAAACTCCATATCCAAGCCATGGTTGAGTCTAGTCATGAATGGCGCATAATGCATAAATGGAGAAATCCCTTACGAAAACCACTAGATTTAAGATCAAATGTATGGGTTAGTAGAACCATATTTATTGATCCATAAATTGTCGTGGATGTTCCATTAGACAGTTCATCACAATAGATCTGATAATAATATATTAAAATTCCGAATTTTTACATTATTACAGTTTTACTAAAACTTCTAGATCTTAAATTTAAATGTAATTAGTGCATGCATGCGAATGGAAATTATGCAGAAGAGTAGAGAATGAAAAAATAATCTCACACACACACACACATAAGACAAAAGATATTCTATGGGAAACCCTTTCGGGAGAAAACCCAACTGGAAGGTGAGGCCACTTCACTCTCTTTCTTTATCTGGAAATATGGTTGCAAGTACAAGGAAGTAATTCTTGTGGCTCGTGGGTTGCTACAGTGCATAAATCCTCTTTGTGTGCTCTACCTCCTCTCTCTTAGTTATCTTTGCTAAGCTATGGAATGGAATGCCTCTTCCTCCTAGTGGCCCGGTTATAACAGAGCCTGATAGCCTACTAGTGGTTAATTTTGAGTACTTAAACTCTTAACTAGAGTTACAATATAAACTCTTCTAGAGTCTTTTACATCAAAAACACATGGCTAGTGCCTTGATCCAAATTTAAACAGGAACGCAACAAATCACAGAGATAACCATAAACAAAAAGATGCAGTGGAAATAATACTTCATTTCATTAATGTAAAACACTGAATTATGCTTACAAACAACAATGGAAATAAACCAGCTAGGGTGATGGTAGCTTATCTCCGAGAAGAGATGTGGCGGCTACATGCCTCTGAACTGTGTTTTAATGAGGCTCGAAGGCCTATTTATTGTTGAGAAACAATGGAAAACCCTTAACATCCTGTTGTGATGTACAATAACCCCCCATTTCATAAAATTTTACCTTCAACTTTAATATGAAATGGGTCCCTTTTAGATAAAATTGGTATCAACTCATCATTCCTCAAAAGGTCCAAAAAGAAACAATATATTATAAACCTTTTAAATGAACATAAATCGGTCTTATAAAAATAAAGGAATAATTCTTTATTATTGCGATAAAGTGATCACAAGATCGCATATCGCAATAACAAAGGATGCATAACAAAAGGACCCATTGGTTTGCCCCGATCCGATAATCGAATAACTATCGGATATCGGGAAAGGTAAGCAATTGTAACAAAAGGCCCCCTCTCTTTGCTCCGATGTGATATCACTATCGGTGATCGGGGAATATAGAATACATGCAACAAAAGGCACCCTTCTAAAAACCCCCGATGTGAATTAGCTTTATCGCTATCGGCGAGGCGATTTCGCAATGGCACAAATGTAAATACTCGAGCATTCCTCCAATCTCCGATTGCGATAAAGCTAAGCGCGAATTCCAAAAAGGATTGAAAAGGCTTGAGAATATTATGTTAAATTATTATTAAAATCCTTTCTATTCCCGATAGCGATTCACTTGTGATTAATCACCAAAAAATCAAAGCCACACTTAAATGAATTATTCGGCGAATAAACGACATCATGAGCATTTAAATGATTGACAGGATTAAATGGCCAATGAATGGAGCAGTTATGCCAAAATCTCTTCAGAGATTGTATCCGCGGTAGTATTATTTTAATCCTTCATTATTCATTGATTGATATAACTCTTTCATACTTGGTTTGCACCACCTATTCTCTGCATTACGTTCATTTTATCTCCTGCGCAGAGCTCCTCCGAAGCAGCAAATTTAGGTCAAATGGGGAAGAAATCTAAAAAATTTGGAACAGCTTCAGCTTTCGTAGTAACAGGACAATCTACCGCTGATCCGGGACCAAGTAAAAAAGGATTGATCTCAGATACTACCTGTCTTGGCCTCAGCAATACTAGTTGGCAAAGCATCTATAATCTTGTTGAAGCCGAAGAGCCTGAAACAGTATTAGTACAAGCTACAGCAGGTTCAAATCGAAAGTCCAAGGCTACTCTAAAGGATTTAGCCGATTCTTACTTACACCGGATAGCGGCTCAAGAGAAAATTCTTCCATACACAGATGTAGTAAGGTGGGTCGTTGAGGAAATCCCGCTTACAAACAGAACATTTTGCACAGTTGACGAGAGATTCTTCAGTTCATTTCAAACCAATGATTTGAGACAAATGTACCATTTGCCTGAACCACAGAAGAATTATAACAAAGCATTTCTGGAGAAGTTCAGAGATGAAAATGAAACTGAATCAACACCTATACGGGAATGGAGACAGATTCCTGCAAGACACAAGCATGAGTCCTCGGGTAAGTACTATGTCGATTCATTGTGTTCTCCTTATTGTTACGCTGGGGCGATGATGTGTAGGATTTGGGGGTTGCATGATTCCTCAAAATTCTCAATAGAGATGGTTCCTTTAATGGAAGTAGCAGTCAATAGCGAAATAATGGATTGGGGAAATATATTATCTGATAAGTTAGCAACTGCTGTTCTTGAGTTCAGAAATAAAACTGGCATTACCGATAGGTCTATTCCTCCATTTTATTATAGTGCCTACATCTTAAATACTCTTTGTTTTAACTCCGAATTTCCTGTGCTGGGGTGGTGATGGACTCCATAGGACCCCATGCCGATTCATATCTATCACCAGAAGTTGTGGAAAGCCCATTATAAAGACCACCTGTATCAAGTTTGTAATGGATTTATGTTGCCCATTTACTATGCAATTTTTGACAAGCCTGCTTCGAAGATTTCCTCACAAGAAGAGATTGACTTGACCGCCTTAGGAAACTGGTTCAGAGAAGATAAATTTATATATATAAGAGTTTTTGGCAGCCTTGGTAGGCCTCATGTTCTTCCCTTGTACATACCCGACAAACTATTGGCTAGAGAGATAGCATATCAGATTACGTCCGCAGGAGCGACCAAGACTCTGAGGAATTCAAAGAAGCAAGTTTGGCCTCCTTTTCCTCTAAGGTGTGGTGTTTACACTCTGCATGACTATAAGCATGCAGAGAAAGGAGCAGAAAAGATAAATGTACTGAATCTCGCCACTCTTCCTAATAGACGATTTGATCCAAGGAAAATCCTCTATAATGTACTTGAATAGGCAAAACTCACTAAGTTTGAACATAAAGAAGATGAGTTTGATGACCTATTTTCTTCGGCGGAGTCATTATTTCAGGTTCAAACACTAGCTAAAATGAGATATCATGACGACGGGTTAGTAGAATTCAACAAACTCAGAGAGCAGAGGTTGCAAACTCTGCCTCTAGATTTACTAGCTATTGCCCCGATGACACAATCAAGCGAGCCTGAACAATGACTTACCGATGAACCTCCTGCTACATCAGAAATTTTTGAAGAAGTCCAGAGAAAAGAGCAGGAGGAAGTCTAGAGGAAAGAGCAGGAGGAAATACAGAGGAAAGAACAAGAAGAAGCGCAAAGAAAAGAGCAAGAGAAAATACATGAGGAGGAACAGAAAAAGGAGTAGGATAAGAGTAGCAAGGATGTAAATGTCGATACCCAGATTGATCCGAAAATGCTCCAAGAATGGCAGCAATTTGACTCAATCATAAGCAATCTGGAAAGCTCAAAAGATATCGATACATCCAAAGCGACAGATACACAGGATACAGTGTCAAAAAAGGTTCCAAGTGAAGGAACTAGCGGCCTACCCCCTAGTACAGACTTGGAAATAATTCCGAAAGGTCCTTCAGATCAAATCATTTTGCAGGTGGAGGATATACCTCCATTGGATGTCTTTTATAGCCCAAAACATAGGGCCATAGTAAAGTGATAGTGGAAAAGGAGAAGGATTGATCAACCTTCCCTGTTCCCTGAACAAACAGAGACAACCAACGTAGTTTGGAAGGAGGAGTTCGATCCTTTTGATGACCTAACAAAGCTGTCCCAGTATGGCGGAGCCTATTCGGTGGCCACCATGGACAAGGAATCAGAAGTAAGTAATTTGTTAAAAGAAAAGAACCATGCAATTATTTTGTTACAAACACAGCTATCGGAGGCACAACAGAAAGCTGGAAAATTAGAACAGCAATTTTCAACTCAATAGTAGTTAAATAATCAACTGAATAAGCAGCTACTTGAAGAAAAACAAAGGGTAGATTCAAGCACGATTCAAAGGCAGAAAGAATTATCAGAAGCATTGGCAAAATTGAAGACGATGAATGAACTAATGGTAAAGACAAAAGATGAGCAAATTTCTCAATTATCACTTCAAATAGAGAAGTTCAAGAGTCTTCCGCAGCCTGTCGATTTCAGGACAGAAGTGCTACAGATTAATAAGGCACTGGTAACACAAATAAGACTATTGTGTCATAAAATTGCTCAAGTTGAACCCCTGTGTGACATAACAACATCAATAATTGATAAATCAGTCGATGCTAGACAGGACTTAGAGCAGGCCGATGAGACCTTAACAGATTTTCTTACTTGGCAGGATATCAGTGAGGGACAGGCAACAAATTTGCCTAAAATCCTAGAATCACATAAAGAAATCCTATTCTTGGAATGGTAGTCCCAATTGATGAAGGCAGAGAGAGAAGTTTCTAGATGCAAATTATCCACAAGTAATTTGATTGAATTATTTAACAATACTCTCTATTTATCTAATATGATCTTGCAATGTACACTAGGTAAATTTCTATCGGCTAAAACATTGGAGCAGTCATGTTATCAAGATCTGGAAAAGAATGGAAGGTTGATTACAGGTATTCAAAGTTTAACTTGGGACACCTATTGGTTGTTCCTAGTAAAACCATACAGCCAGAGAGCAGCCCTGAGGTGTCTAACAGATGTAATTGGGTGTATCATTCCTGATATACACGATGCCACATATTCGGCTCAGCTCCATTCTCATCTCAGCCGCCCTCAAGAAGTGGAACCGATGCTAGCGATATGCCAACTCAGATCAAAGGGAAAACATCCAGAGTGATGAATCATGTTGTTGACTACGAGATTGCTGTGGAGGAGATATTCAAGATCAAGTTATACCAATTAAATAGCATTTTATTTTTGTATTTAGTTAGTTTTATTGAGTATTTATAGACCCTTTCATGCATTTAGAAGGGGTCCTCAGTTTTTGTATAAGACTCAAACCTGAAGTTGCACTACTATACTTCAGGTATATTTTTTATAAAGACTGGGCCAAATTATTCCAATTTTTTACAACGAAGCTTTTGTGTGGATGTGCACTACTACCTTTATTTAAAAGTATCTTCGAGTTGAAAAAAGGAATTCGAATTGCGATTGATGTTGGGAATGATTTGCAGCACATATGACTATTATCTATGTTCTGAATTCATTCTTTTTATGTGAATTGTGATTTGATTACTCTTGCTATTATTGAATATATGCATGTGTTTCAACAACATTCTTTATATTTTCCACTATTGGATGTTTACAGGATGCTTTTCTTTTAGTCATACATGTATCAATAATATATAAAAGACAGGTGTAACAATGTTTTATTAATTACTTTGTTCAACTATTTGAACAAAGAAATTATCATATGAATGAATGTCTATGTTTATCAAATAGAGCCATCTATATGCTTATTTATAAACAAAGATTACCAAACGTTGCACTTAAGAATAGAAATTTCCCGGGATAGAATAGTTATCTGTATTTTCGCTTTTTAGATTAAGTCATCCATCCATTATCACTTATTAAGAAAACCAGTCACTCATCCATCCCCTTTTTATTCATTACTGGGAAACCGGTCCCATTATCTCCAGTCGGAGCCACCATACCAAACGGAAAAGGAGCTGCATTAAGGTCCGGATCGGGTGGTTTTCCCCGATGTTGATGCAATTATTTTCGAGGCATCAACATTTTTGGCGCTAGAAGGAGGGCATGAACTATGAATGGCGAGTAAATCAAAATCTATAGACCATTCTCAGAGTAAATCTCCCTCCACCTCACCTCGGACCTCCCGTTTGCATTCTGAAATACCAGTATCCAAACGAGAAGAAGAGGAATCAACTACCACTGCTCAATCCCATCATACTTCATAACAATTAAGTCCTGAATCCCCTCAAATTCAGTCTCTCATCCAGAAATTCAAGGCTTTTCCATATCACCTCAGAAATCTGAAGTATCTCAAGGCAGTGAGACTTCGCAATTCAATCTACCTCACCCTCTTACCAGACTTCAAAGCGGAAAACTCGGCATTGAACCTGCTGAGTTGCCTTTATCGAAAAGGAAAATGGCTAAAAAGAACACTGAAGGATCTGGTAGTGAGACCTTTTCTTCATCATCCTCCATCTCATCCTCTCCAGTGCGAAGTCAAACATCCACTCCCCCATTACATATTGTTGTTCAGCAGGGATCACCAACTTCAACATCACAATCTATTCAATCTTCAATACCAACTCCTTCCCAAACACCTGGAACTCCATCGACAATTGTTGTTACTTCTAAGACGACCTAGAATCCATGGAACAATCCTGGTGCAATCACTATGCCTGCACCATTACATCCATTACCTGATTATCCTGAGAAGTGGTTATCAAAATTTAATCCAGATGCTGGAACATTGGCCGAGGAACATATTAATAATTTCATGTTATCAGTTAATTTAAAAGGAGTGATAGAAGAAGATGTTGTCGTTAGGTTTTTCCCCTACACTTTACAAGGATCAACTGGGTCTTGGTATTTTTCCTTACCCTTTGGATCCATTACCAGCTAGAATATCTTTCAGGAGCAGTTTCTTACTAAGTATGGCGATGATAGATCTTTAGTGACACTAATTAATGATCTTTCAAATCTAAGGATTGAATCTAGAGAACCTATCAAGGAGTTTAACTCCCGATCCAATAAAGTCTTGAATAAAATCCCTACCGATTCCAAGACAAGTGAGCAAATCAGAAGTGAGTGGTATATAATAGCCCTACCTTCAAATATAGCCATTTTTGTAGATAGGGATGGAAAACCAACTTTAGCCGAAAACATGAAAGAAGCGCTTGCTGTGGAGAAACGCATTATTGCTTTAGAAAAGAAAGCTACTCTCGAAGATAGGAAATCCAAAAGAGTTTCTTTTAAAGATGATTCAAAGAAGAAAACCCCTAAAGATCCCTATGATATGGAGGGTCTACAAAAAGTCCTCAAAACAATGTCAAATGAAATGGTTGAAATCAAAAAACAAGTAGCAGAGACTTCAACAAAGAAACCATTTAGGAATTTTAAGAAACCTGAGTCAAAACCACCAAATGTTATCTCTAATGCAGATTCAGATCCTGAAGAGGAAGAAGAAGATGAAACAATTTCACCATCCGATGAATTCTAAGAAGAGGGAGTTGTCGAATGCCATGGAATGTGGGACTTCATATTACCTAACTCCAATACAGAAAATGAACAAGAAGCTTATCCTGTGACTACTAGGAGTAAAGCTGCCCCTGAACTTGTCCAGGCAAGTTCAAAGAAAAGAAGTGCAAGTACTACTACTACAAAGGAAAAGGTACCCACAAAGAAGTCGGCCGCAACATTACCTCAAAACCAACCATCATCCCCAAATATACCGTCAACATCTAAAACGTTGGTAGTATCGGATTCAATGGATTACAATATTGTTGATGATATGAAAAAGACAAAGACAAACATCACCATGTTTGAACTTAGCAAACTAAAACATCAGTAGAAATTGCTTCTTAAGGAACTAAATGCAGTGCCTTCTTCACCTCTTCCTAGTGCTAAAGCTGGAAATGATTCAGGTTAACCACCTTCTGGTAGGATTGAAGCTACTGATACAATTTTAATTGGAGACAGATCAAATTCCCATACTCCCCCTTTCCTCTTAACCTATGAGATCTATAATCAGAACCTACACAATTGTTTGATTGACTTAGGGGCATCCTCTAATATAATGCCAGCTTCAGTTTGTTCCAAACTGAACATTGAACCCCAAAAGTCTGCAATTCACATTGTGCAGTTGGATAGAACCAAGGTCCAGGTTTTAGGGGAAATCAACTCTGCAACTATCAGGTTATCAGTTGATCCACGAGTAGTTCAGAGAATTGATATCTTAATTGCCGATATACCTGAGTTTTATGGTTTAATCTTGAGTAGGGATTGGTCTGAGAAACTCCATGGTTATATTTCTACCGATTGGTCCCATATGTGGCTACCCTATAAGGGAAAGCCAAATCAAATTAAAATTAATCGGGAGAAACATATGACCCATACTGTCACTGAATTTGAACAGGATAATCAACCAATAGCATTTAATAATAATATTTTGGGGAATTACTCTTCCAAATAATTCTTTGGTAATTATACTGCCCAACCATCTCCTTTCTCAGTAAATAATTTCACATCCCAAACCGAAATTTTTTCACAAACCAATAGATCAAGATGTGTTAATATTGCTAAGAACACTGTAAATAAAATTGTTTATAATTCTTTATTTTGGTCACTATACTTTGATGGGTCTAAATCCAGTGAAGGTTCAGGAGCAAGGTGTATTTTAGTTAGCCCTGAGGGAGAAAAAACTATGTTGTCTTGTAGGTTGGGATTTGAATGCACAAATAATAGAGCTGAGTATGAGGCCTTAGTTCAAGGACTATATAAAGCTATTGGTCTTAAAGTTCAATATTTGAAAGTGTTTGGTGATTGAGAGATTGACAGAAAAAAAGTTAGAAATACAATTCACTACCTTTCTAGTCACCTCAAGCACTATCAGTCTTTGGTCCAAGAACTTATATCTCAATTTTTAGCATTCAATATTTCTCCTATTCCTAGATCCTAGAATGCAGCAGCTGACTTGCTAGCCAATGTTGCTTCCAAAGTCCTACCTTCTGAAGATTACAGCCCAGATAGATTTTCAGTAGAGTTAATTTTTAGACCATCAATTCCTGACAATATCACCAATTGGCGAGTGTTCAATCACGATGAAGACATCTTAAATTTCTTGACTTTTGACAAGTCCTACGATGATCAAATTATTGATGAAAGCGATCATGACCTTCAAATGAAGGAAAAGCAGGAAGAAAACTCAATAACAAAACCAGTGGTTAAACTAGAGGATCTCTATGATATTAAAGATAGGCTTAAACAGGTAACCAATTCAAAGCTCCAAAGTTCCACTTTAAGATTTGAGTTGATAAACTTGGTACAGAGCAAAACCCTCAAAACATCAATTTGGCATTAGGACTTTCTGTGGAAGAAAGAACAAAATTTATTAGATTATTAAGAAAAAATAAACATGTCTTCGCTTGGAAATATGATGATTTAAAAACATACGATACATCAATCATTCATCATACCATTCCAATGATTTCTGAACAAAAACCAGTCCAACAGGAGTTGAGGAAAATTCATCCTAACTTAAAGAGTCAAATAAAATCAGAACTCAATAAACTCTTGAAAGCTAAGATTATTTTTCCTATTCGGCATTCAAACTGGGTTTCTAATATAGTGCCTGCTAGAAAGAAAAATGGCGACATCAAGATTTGCATAGATTTCAGAAATCTGAATAAAGCAAGCCAAAAAGATAATTTCCCATTACCTACCATGGAGCAGATACTTCATTCAGTAGCAGGTTCTGAGTTAATGTCCTTTTTAGATGGTTTTTCAGGATATAACCAAATTTTGGTCCATCCTGATGATAGACTCAAGACTACCTTCAAAACAAAATGGGGAACTTATGCTTACCAAAAAATGCCTTTTGGACTTATTAACGTAGGATCTACATTCCAAAGAGCAATGGATATAGCCTTCAAAGGATTGATCAATAAAACAATAGTTGTCTATTTAGATGATATTACTGTATTTTCTAAGAAGAGATCCAATCATTTACATGATTTAAATCAAATCTTTGAACGCTGCAGAAGGTATGGTATTTCACTTAATCCCAAAAAATCCTTCTTTGCTCTTAATCAAGGAAAGCTCTTGGGCTTCGTTGTTTCCAAAGATGGTATTTATATTGATCCGGATAGAATTAAAGAGATTTTTGAAATTCCATTCCCTCATAACAAAAAATCCATGCAGTCATTTTTAGGTCAAATTAACTTTGTTAAGAGATTTGTTCCCGATTTTTCCCAGATTATTTTACCATTGCAAACCATGATTAAGAAAAATTCGGTGTTTAGATGGGGATCTGCAGAAAAGGAAGCATTTGACTCTATCAAACAATCAATAAGCAATGCCCCTGCTTTAAACACTCCTAATTTTTCTAATCATTTCATATTGTATACTATCGCGTCCACTTCATCTTATGCAGCCGTACTCACCCAAATTAATGATCATAACTTGGAAGCAACAATTTCATTTTTTAGTTCGAATCTCCAAGGTGTTGAACTTAATTATTCAGAAATTGAAAAACAAGCCTTTGTTGTGTACAAAGCTGTCAAACATTACAAACCCTTCCTTTTAAAAGCCTATACAAAATTTATAGCTCCTTTTTCAGCAGTAAGACAATTACTAATCCAAAGGGAATTAGAAGAAAAAAGAGCGAATTAGGTCACAGCACTACAAGAATATGACTTGGAAATCAAGCCAGCAAAGATTGTTAGGGGCCAAGGTTTTTGCACGTTATTAGCAGGAGCATGCAACATTCAAGAATCAAGTGATACAGAACATACTGAAGAAATTAATCAGATAAGTATCACTGATCCTAAATCACAATATGCAGACTTGATCTTCTATTTAAAAAATGGATATGCACCTCCTAATCGTTCTTATAAAAAAAAATGTGCCATTAGATTAAAAGAAAAAAACTTCATAATTGTTGATGATGTACTTTTTAGGCGAAATTATGATTCAATTTTATTAAGATGCTTAGAAAAACCTGAAGCGCAAAAGGTTTTGCAGGAGCTACATGACGGACCAGCAGGAGGACATTTTGGTGCTGATACAACAACTCACAAAATCATTCATGCTGGATATTATTGGCCCACCCTATTCAGAGATACTCACGAATATGTAAGGAAATGTCGAAGTTTTCAAATCTCCAGTGGAAGACAAAGAAAACAAACTTTCCCTTTGCAACCAGTCAACATTGATCAACCTTTCGAGCAATGGGGATTGGATATCATTGGGGAAATAACTCCACAGTCCTCCAAACAACATAAGTATATCCTTACTGCTACTGATTACTTACTAAGTGGGTTGAAGCAATTCCTTTAAAGACAACAAACTTTGAAGTAATTATAGAGTTTATAGATCAATTCATCATTACCAGGTTTGGTGTCCCAAACGCTCTTGTTTTCGATAATGCATCTTATTTCTCTAGAAATTCTATGTTTGAGTTCGCTATCAAAAGAGGATTTAAATTGAAATATTCTGCAAATTACTATCCCCAGGGTAATGGTTTAGCAGAATCTACCACTAAAAATCTAGTCAAAATTATTAAGCGAACTATTGAGCAGAATCATAAAAACTAGCATAAATCTTTGATATTTTCACTATGGGCTAATAGAATAACGCAGAAGGCTTCCATAGGTACTTCTCCATTTAATCTTGTATATGGGAAAGAATCAATTCTACCAACCAATCTATTGCTTCCTTCTCTAGCCCTAGTTCAGTTTATTGAGGAAAGCCCACCGTCTTCTATTCAACTAAGACATGATCAAATCTTAAAATTAGAAGAAGAAAGGGAAAAGGCCAAAATTACTCATACAATACATCAGAAAATTATCAAGTCATCTTTTGATTCAACTTCATCCAGTTCAAAACAATTACAAGTTGGTGATCTAGTTCTGAAATGGGACAAAGCTCATGACGATAAAGGAAAACACACTAAGTTCCAGAAAATGTGGCTTGGACCATTTTAGATCAATGAGAAGATAGGCCATTCTACATTCATATTACAAGATCTATCAGGTAAGAGATATTCTCTTTCTGTTAATGGCCTTATCTTAAAAATATTCTTCAATTGAGGAGGTAACCCCTTCTCCTTTTGTAAATATTCAAATTTCAGTAGAATTTGTAGTTTTTAGGATTATTAGGAAATAAAGTTGTAAGATATCTCCCATTTGCCTTTGCTATACTGAAAAAGTTTCTCAAAAGAAGTAGTTTTGATATTTACTTTTAAAATAGAAACCTTAAACAAAAGGACAATTTCTAGGAAATTAGGTATATTCACATTCTGAAATCCCATTTCATTTTTGTGAAATGTTCTCGAGATTTAGAAGTACTGTAAATCATTTTAATGTTTTCAAAATGGCCACAAAGAGGGTTATCAATATCAAAACAAAAACTAGTTCAATCTTAGCATCTTCAACTCTCACCTTGTCATCCATGCTCTCTTAAGGAGAAAATTGTCCATCCCATTCATCAAAGTTTATGATTACTCAGAGTGTAATTCTAAAATATTTGATATAAAAGATAAGGGGTCTTATTACAAGCCTTCTTACCATGATCATTGGGAAATAGTTTAACCGACATTACCAACACTGCATACCAAAACAGGGTAATGGCTTATAATCATAAGACAAGGGTCTCATCACGAGCCAGCTTGTTTGGTTAGATTACAACCAGTGAATGGCATTGTCAAACAGCTGGCCACCAAACTAGGACAATGGCTTTTTATCTTACAAAATAATAGAAAAGAAAAAGAGGCCAATTTAAAACTTAGAATGTATGTAATTTTAACAAGAGAAGAAATTAGCAAAAATAACTTTTATTATATTCAGAATGTATGTATACGTAGTTATATTAGAATTTTCCTCTTTGATAAGATTTCTATATAAAGAAAGTCTATGTATTTCAACATTTCTCAGAGATAACTGTTTCTCCCAGCGAATCGCCAATTGTTGTGCTGTACAACAACCCCCCATTTCATAAAATTTTACCTTCAACTTTAATATGAAATGGGTCCCTTTTAGATAAAATTGGTATCAACTCATCATTCCTCAAAAGGTTCGAAAAGAAACAATATATTATAAACCTTTTAAATGAACATAAATCGGTCTTATAAAAATAAAGGAATAATTCTTTATTATTGCGATAAAGCGATCGCAAGATCGCATATCGCACTAACAAAGGATGCATAACAAAAGGACCCATTGGTTTTCCTCGATCCGATAAGCGAATAACTATTGGATATCGGGAAAGGTAAGCGAATGTAAAAAAAGGCCCCCTCTCTTTGCTCCGATGCGATATCGCTATTGGCGATCGGGGAATATAGAATACATGCAACAAAAGGCACCCTTCTAAAAACCCCCGATGCGAATTAGCTTTATCGCTATCGATGATCGGGGATTTTGCAATGACACAAATGTAAATACTCGAGAATAGTTATTTGTATTTTCGCTTTTTAGATTAAGTCATCCATCCATTATCACTTATTAAGAAAACCAGTCACTCATTCATCCCCTTTTTATTAATTACTGGGAAACTGGTCCCATTATCTCTAGTCGAAGCCACCATACCAAATGGAAAAGGAGCTGCATTAAGGTCCGGACCGGGTGGTTTTCCCCGATGTTGATGCAACGATTTTCGAGGCATCAACACATCCCAAAACCTAACCCTAGAAGATGAAATGCCAAATTGTGGGCCCCGTTTTGGGTGAGCAACATGGGTCCATTGACCCATGTTGCTCCCAGATTTCCCAAAAAACGTCGTTTAGGGCCTCAAAATAGCTTTAGAATTTCAGGACCCAAAAAACTGCTAAAAATAGTAAATTGTGCTACAATTACGAAAATGAAAAACTGAAAGAGATAGTTGTGGAGGTCCAAGTGGGATAGGTGTGTGGCCACCAACATCCACCTAGATCATTCCTCCCCCCTTAGGAAGCAATGATCCCATTGCATTGAGTTCCTCCATCTGCTGAACTTGGTCCCTGGTGAGTTGTTCTGCAATTTCTGATGTGTCCAGTAATGGTGGGAAGCATGGTCAAGGGTGGTACCCATTGAACACTTGGTGCAGACGAAGGAATGGAGTAATGTTGTGCTACAAAGCATTATTCCCCGCAGCCTTGGTACTGGTGTAAGGACCATGTTGGAGTGGTCGGAGCTTTTGATGGGTTTGGTAAGGCGTTCTTTCTGTCGATGCAACCAGACTTTGTTGCCCACCTGAAACTTGTGTGGTACCCCTGTGGGTGAGGAGAAGTTGTTCCTATGTTATGTCATGACCATATCTCTTTGATGTTGCTGCTACGTCGAGGAACCCTTCGCGGGGGTCATGGATGTGGCTACGATCTTCCCCTTACTTTGGGAATGAACTAGACAGAAAATGAATTTCCTAGTTTGGGAGACGATCTTGCTGCATTTGTTAGCAGAGATCAAAGAGGTGGTTGTAGGTGGGGCTACCTCTAGTATCCTGTATAATGAATTACCCAAAGTAATAATGATAGTGTGAGGCCTTGACTCATACACAACATGTCGCTTCCACAAGTATGGCTAGCCTAATAGTACATCACAAACAACCAGAGGTGTAACATCACACAATACCTCACCTATGAAGCGCTTGATGCTATAGGGAAGGCAGCACTGTTGGCGAACTTTGAGATCTCGTCCTTCATGAACCCACCCAATATTGTACGACTGTGGGTGTGGTGTAGTCGGTAGGCCCAACCACTTCACCACCCCTGTTGAAATGAGGTTCTTTTGGCTTCCACTGTCGACAATGAATTGCAGCGGCAAAGCCTTCACCCACATCTGTGAGTAGAAAAGATGCTCCCCCTCCTCTAGATCTTTGGTCTCATTCTTTTGGATCTTGGCGGTGGCAACAGTGACGTTGGGCTCCACATCAATGATCTGCTTCCCTTTGTCGTTCCCCTTGTCAGGTTCTGACTCAGGGTTGGAACATGCATTTGATTCTGAAGCCTTCAACTTGGCCACCATCGATTTCTTGGTCTGACAGTCACTTGTGTTGTGAGTGAGGCTCTTGTGGAAATCACACCACTTTCCTGTGTCCTTCTTTGACTTTGTGGTGTTGTTCTTTTCTTGCAACCTCGACAGGTTGTCTTGGGTCACCCCACCTTGTCTTTGTCCTTTGGTCTTCAAATTTGTAGATCCAAAGTCTTGCTTCTTCTGTTTGAGCTTCTGCTCGATTTTGACAGCGTATCGGTATGCCATGCCAAGCGAGGAGATGTTTAGGAACTCCATCTCTTCCTGGATGTACTTGTGTATGTAGCCGCGATATTTGAGTACCAAATGCAACTCAGAGACCTTGATACCCAACTGTGTGCGAAGGGTATGAAAAATGTTTGTGAACTTTGGCACATCTTGGTCCCTTCCCTGTCGCGGCATGGTCCACTTTATGTATTTGTCCTTATAGATTTTGACAGGGTAATGCTGCACCTTAATGGCATCCCAGAATGAACTCCAAGTGGGTGCGGCTGAAAATATTGAGCCCATACTTTCATCCTTCTGCTCGCAGTAGGTTTCCCACCTGTCCTTGACGTGGGGGCCTGTTTTGAGAAGAGCGAAAACAATCTTTTCCCGACTCGAAAATTCATGAACACAAAAATAACCCTCTAGCAGATTTAACCATTTATCTATGGCATCTGAATCTATTTGACCCTCGAAGATGGGGATTTAAAAATTAACTTGTACCTTAAAGGGCGTGGCGTTTCTAGAGTAGCTGCTGGAAGCCGATGCATCGCCTCTGGGTAGCCGCTGAAGGATCTAGGCAAAGTTGTCCATCATCGTGTTCCTTTGTCGTTCGAGGGCTTCTTTGAGCAATATTTTGATAGGATCTCCTGCCCCCTCGTCTTTCTTTTCATCCGCCATGGGAGGCCATCGGGATTTGTGAGGCTAGTCTTACAAAGGTTCACCCAGTTCAAGCCCTAACTCCTTATATCCCGACCTCATTGGGAACATGCAAAGAAAAACAGAGAAAAAACAGACCGCTCTTATACCACTGATCCAAACTTAAACATGAATGCAACAAATCACATAGATAACCATAAACACAAAGATGTAGCGGAAATAATACTTAATTTCATTAATGTAAAATACTAAAATATGCTTGCAAATAGCAATGGAAATAAACCAGATAGGGTGATGGTAGCTTATCTATGAGAAGAGATGTGGTGGCTATGCCTCTAAACTGTGTTACAATGAGGCTCAAAGGCCTATTTATTGTTGAGAAACAATGGAAAAACCTTAACATCCCAAAACCTAACCCTAGAAAATGAAACACAAATTGTGGGCCCCGTTTTGGGTAAACCGGTACATCAACTTTCCAGGATCATAACTTTGGCACCCGTTCTTCGTTTGACGCGTACAATAGCTCGTTAGAAATACCTATCCAAGCACTACAACTTTGGGAAGGGCAACATGGGTCCATGGGACCCATGTTGCTCCTAGATTTCCCAAAAAATGTCGTTTAGGGCCTCAAAACAGCTTCGGAAGTTCACGACCTGAAAAACTGCTAAAAATAGTAAATTGTGCTACAATTACTGAAAATGAAAAACTGAAAGAGATAGTTATGGGGGTCCAAGTGGGATAGGTGTGATCCAGGTGGATATTGGTGGCCACCTGCCAAGTCCACCTGGACCCCCACCATTGTCTTTCTCATTATTTTCAGTTTCCTTAATTGTAGCACAACTTACTATTTTTAGCAGTTTTTCGGGTCCTGAACTTCCAGAGCCGTTTTGAGGCCCTAAACGACGTTTTTTGGGGAATCCATGGGCAACATGGGTCCATGGAATGGATGGACCGATGTTGCCCATTCCAACAATGGTAGTTCTCAGATAGATCTTTCTAACGAGCTATCATACGTGTCAAACGAAGATCGTATGCCAAAGTTACGACCCCGGGAAATTGATGTACCAATTTACCCAAAACAAGGCCCACAATTTGGCGTTTCATCTTCTAAGGGTCGGTTTTGGAATGTGAAGGGTTTTCCATTGTTTCTCAATAATAAATAGGCCTTCGAGCCTCATTGTAACACAAGTTCGGAACAGTTCAGAGACATGTAGCCACACATCTCTTCTCAGAGATAAGCTACCATCGTCCTAGCTGGTTTATTTCCAATTCTGGTTGTAAGCATATTTCGGTATTTTCGATTAATGAAATGAAGTGTTATTTCCGCTGCATCTCTTTATTTATGGTTATCGCATCTCTGTATTTATGGTTATCTCTGTAATCTATTGCGTTCCTGTTTAAATCCGGATTAGTGGTATCAGAGCGGTCTGCTTTTTCTCTGTTTTTCTTTGCATGTCCCCAACGAGGTCGGGATATAAGGAGTTAGGGCTTGAACTGGTTGAACCTTTGCAAGGCCAACCTCGAAAATCCCGACGGCCTCCCATGGCGGACGAGAAGAAAGACGAGGCGGCAGGAGATCCTATCAAAATCTTGCTCGAAGAAGCCCTCGAGCGGCAAAGGAACGCGATGATGGATAACTTTGTGCAGATTTTTCAGCGGCTACCCAGAGGCGACGCGTCGGCTTCCAACAGCTACTCTGGAAACGCCACACCATTTAAGGTACAAGTTAATCTTGAAATCCCCATATTCGAGGGTCAAATAGACACAGATGCCATAGATAAATGGTTAAATCTGCTAGAGGGTTATTTTTCTGTTCATGAATTTTCAAGTCGGGAAAAGATTGTTTTCGATCTTCTCAAAGCAGCCCCCCACGTCAAGGACTGGTGGGAAACCTACCGCGAGCAGAAGGATGAAACTACAGGCTCACTATTTTCAGCCGCACCCACTTGGAATCACTTCGAGATGCCATCAAGGAGCAGTACTACCCTGTCAAAAGCTATGAGGACAAATACATCAAATGGACCACACTGCGACAAGGACGGGACCAAGATGTGCCTAAGTTCACAAACATCTTTCACACCCTTCGCACACAGCTGGGTATCAAAGATTCTGAGCATCTGGTACTCAAATACCATGGCTGCCTACATAGATACATCCAGGAAGAGATGGAGTTCTTGAACATATCCTCACTCGGCACAGCATACCGATACGCTGTCAAAATCGAGCAAAAGTTCAAACAAAAGAAGCGAGACTTTGGATCTTCTAATCCAAAGCCCAAAGGACAAAGCCAAGGCGAGGTGACCCAAGATAACCCGTCGAAGCCGCAAGACAAGAACAACACCACAAAGCTGAAGAAGGACACAGGAAAGTGGTGTGAGTTTCACAAGAGTCCCACTCATAACACAAGTGAGTGTCGGACCAAGCAGTCACTAGTGGCCGAGTTGAAGGCTTCCGAATCAGATACATGTTCCGACCCTGAGCCAGAATCCGACAAGGGGAATGGAAAAGGGAAGCAGATCATTGATGCGGATCCCAGTGCCACTGTTGCCACTGCCAAGATCCAGAAGAATGAGCCCGAAGAGCCAGAGGAGGGGGAACGTCTTTTTCCACTCACAGATGTGGGTGAAGGGTTCGCCGCTGCAATTCATTGTCGACAGTGGCAGCCAAAAGAACCTTATTTCAGCAGAGGTTGTGAAGTGGTTGGGCCTACCGACTACACCACACCCATAGCCGTACAGTATCAGGTGGCCTCATGAAGGACGAGATCTCAAAGTTCGTCAGCAGTGCCGCCTTCCCTACAGCATCAAGCCCTTCGCAGACGAGGTATTATGTGATGTTACACCTCTGGATGTTTGTGATGTACTATTAAGCCAGCCATACTTGTGGAAGCGACATGCTGTGTATGAGTCAAGGCCTCGTGCTGTCATTATTTCTTTGAATAATTCATTATACAGGATACCGGACGTAGCCCCACCTACCGCCACATCTTTGATCACTGCTAAGAAAGGCAACAAGCTCATCTCACAGACCAGGAAATTCATCTGTATGGTTCACTCCCAAAGTAAGGGGAAGATCGTTGCTACATCCATGACCCCCGTAAAGGGTTCCTCCACGCAGCAACAGCAGCAGCAAAGGGATACGGTCATGACAAAACACAGGAACAACTTCGCCTCACCCACAGGGATACCACATAAGTTTCAGGTGGGCAACAATGTCTGGTTGCATCTGCAGAAAGAACACCTTACAAGAGCCCATTAGAAGCTTCGACCACTCTGACATGGTCCTTACACTAGCACCAAGGCTACAGGCAACAATGCTTTGAAGCACAACATTCCTGCATTCCTTCACCTGCACCAACTGTTCAATGTGGACCGTCATCGACTATGCTTCCCACCATTACTGGACACATCAGACAGTGCAGAACAAGTTCAGCAGATGGAGGAACTCAACGCAATGGGGACCATTGCTTCCTGAGGGGGGGAATGATCCAGGTGGATATTGGTGGCCACCTGCCAAGTCCACCTGGACCCCACCATTGTCTTTCTCAATCATTTTTAGTTTCCTTAATTGTAGCACAACTTACTATTTTTTAGCAGTTTTTTGGGTCCTGAAACTTCCAGAGCCATTTGAGCCCTAAACGACGTTTTTTGGGGAAACCAGGGGCAACATCGGTCCAGGAAGGACCGATGTTGCCCGTTCCCAAAATGGTAGTTCTCGGATAGATCTTTCTAACGAGCTATCATACGCGTCAAACGGAGATCGTATGCCAAAGTTACGAACCCGGGAAATTGATGTACCAATTTACCCAAAACGGGGCCCACAATTTGGCGTTTCATCTTCTAAGGGTCAGTTTTGGAATGTGAAGGGTTTTCCATTGTTTCTCAATAATAAATAGGCCTTCGAGCCTCATTGTAACACAAGTTCGGAACAGTTCAGAGGCATGTAGCCACACATCTCTTCTCAGAGATAAGCTGCCATCGCCCTAGCTGGTTTATTTCCAATTCTGGTTGTAAACATATTTCGGTATTTTCCATTAATGAAATGAAGCATTATTTCCGCTGCATCTCTTTATTCATGGTTATCGAATCTCTGTATTTATGGTTGTCTCTGTAATCTATTACGTTCCTATTTAAATCCGGATCAAGGTGGGTGGCCACCAAGATCCACTTGGATCATCCCTTTTCCATAAATAATGGGGGTTGATGTGGCATCCTCCCAAACTATAGGTGTGAAAACAGGAAGGTCAACTTATGAGTAGTATAAATTTTGCATACGGACTTTGATTGATGCATCTCTTGCACCATTGGAAACATCTATGTGTGTAGAACAACATGAAAATATGCATGCCTAAGTAGCAAAGTTTTAACCCCCAAAAAGCATCGTTTGATGCTTCAAAATTCTCCTTGAAGGTTTTAGACCTTGTTTCGCTAAACTAGGTCCCGCCAATAAAAACAGTCCCATGAACTAATTCCTCCACTTTTCCACTCTAAATGCATCAAGATGGATGAAAAAAATATAATGATCCAATCTGGATCACACCTCCTCATTTTGGGAGGCTTTTGGTCCCCAAAATATTTTACTAAATGAGGCGAGAAAAATTTTCCTCCACCTTCTCTCTAGTGTACCATTTAACTTTGCCTAGAATTTTACCCTTCCACCCAATCTGCCAAAGGTCATGTTGCCCCTATATTGTAGTTTTGGACCTCTTCTACAAAATTGTATCTTTTATCAAATTTTCCTAAGCGTTTGGTGCCAAATCCTCCACGGAAGGTAGGGCATATTCATCTTCCTAATCTAGCATGGAAGGCTCATTGAGTTTCGAATTCTCCACATGCGCAGCTGAGTAAATGCGCATATACAATGGTAAGTTGAGTCGATAAGCATCATCACCCACTTTTTCCAGTATATCAAAGGGATGATACCTTATATCCTTGATTTTCATACCAGACCCCTGGAGACTCTCCTTGTTCAATTGTAGCCATACTTTGTCTCCCACCTTAAACAATTTCTTTATTCTGTGTTGATCATGCCCGGCTTTATACTTCTCTTGTGACTTTTGCAGTGTGTCTTATACTTGTAGATGGATCTTCCTGATCTTCTCTATAAATTTTTCAGCCCTAAAAGCATCTCCTGTAAGATAAACCCTCACTACTCTTTGTTGTTCATATGCAATATCCAAAGGTGAAGGTGGAAAATATCCAAAACAAGTCTCAAAAAGGGACTTTCCTGTAGAAGTGTGGACTTGTCTATTGTAAGACTGTCGTATATATACCAGAGTTTCATCCTAAGTATTCAGATTCTTCTAGTTGTATCCTCTTAGAAGTTGCACCAAAGTCATGTTGATTGTTTTTGTCTCTGGATGGAATGTTGTAAATCTCTTCAACTTTGTGTCCATATTCTCCCATAATGTAGTCCAGAGTGCACTGAGAAATATTGTATCCCTATCTGAAATGATACTCCTTGGTATCCCAAAGTGCCCCTAGCCTTGTCCAAAGAAAAAGTTTGTTTCTTCTTGTCCATTGATGGTCTTTATATAGTGCATCAGAACATGCATCTTGTTGAACCTGACAACTACCACAAACAGGTAGTCATGTCCCTTCCTAGTTGTCAGTAAACCTCCCACAAAGTCCATGGAAATACTTTCCCAAGGAAGAGTAGGAAGAGTAGGTACATCTAAGGGATGATATAGATCCTGTTTCCTATTTCTAAGCTTGTTGGTACCTGCTCTTGCATCTTGGGCCGATACACATACCTCTGCAAGTTAGCCATGGTCTTCCCTACACCAAAGTGTCCTACAACCTTAGAGGTGTGAACCTCTATAGTCAGTTGTAGTCTCTCGCCATTAGGAACATGTAGCTTATCCAGCCTTTAGAGTAACACATCCTGGAGATGGTATTAAACAGTGTTGATGCCATCATGCACATGACTCTGACTCTCCAACTTTTGATACACCTCCTTGAAGTCCTCATCCTATGAATAAGCCTCTCTGTATGCATCATGGGTGAATGGATACATGTGCGTAAGAGTCCCCAAATTTGTGATATTTGACGTCAGTGGCCTTGAGATCATGTTCGAAAACTTGTTTGTGTCACCCTTGTTATACTTGATCACCAAATGAAACTGTTGTAAAAACCACATCCACTTGTAATGCTTGGTCTATTGTAGCTTACTCTAGGCCTGCAAGTACTGTAATGGCTGGTGATCTATGTGGATTATTGTCTCCTATCCCATTAGATAATTCTTTCACTTCTTCACAGCTTGCACCATGACATAGATCTCCTTATCGTAGGTAGGGTAGTTAAGCACTGCCCCATGAAATACTTCAGAATGGTAGCATACATGCCTTCCTCCCTACATTAAGACAACTCCCATAGCATACCCACTTGCATTTATCTCCACATCAATGGGTCGTTGCAAGTTTGGTAATGCCAAAATTGGTGCTTGACCGATTTTCTTGTTTAGCTCCTCGAAAGCCTTCTGTTGAACTTTTCCCCACTGGAAACACTTACCACTTGTTGTTATGGTGTGAAGCGGTGTTGCTACCGCAGAAAATGAAGCTATGAATTTCCTCAGGCACCATGTTGTCATAATGATACTCTTGACCTTAGAAACATTAGTAGGCACCAACCATTTCATGATGGCCTCCATCTTGGAAGGATCTATCTCCAGTTCTCCTCCACTGATCACATACCCTAAATACACCAAGGATTGTTGAGCAAACTCACACTTCTTGATATTTGCTAGCAGCTAGTGCTTCTTCAATTTTCTAGAACCTGTGTCAAATGTGAAATATGTTCCTCCCAGGTAGCACTATATACCAGTATATCATCCAACTAGACAATAAAAAATGAATCTATAAAAGGGTGCATTACATCGTTCATTAATATCATAAATGTAGTTGGTGTATTACATAGGCCAAATGGCATAACTAACCACTCATACAAATCTCTCCTAGTTTTGAAGGCAGTATTTCATGTATCTTATTCTTTGACTCAAACTTGGTGATATCCAGACTATAAGTCTAGCTTGGTGAAGTACTTTGATTACTGCAAATGGTCTAGCAGATCACCTATCTGGGGTAGGGGGTATATATTCTTGAGTGTGATTTTATTCAATTCGTTGTAATTTGTACACATCCATCAAGTCCCATCCTTCTTTGGCACAATGATGATGGGTGACCCACATGGAGATATACTCAGCCGAATGATACCCTACTCTAGCAGTTGCTGCAATTGTTTCTTCACCTCCCTTGATTTTATAACAGACTGCCTATATAGCCAAATATTTGGCAATGAGGAGTCTGACAATAGTTGTATCTCATGTTCCACTTCTCTCTTAGGTGGTAACCCTTTGGGCTCTCGGAACACATCCATGTATTCTTGTAATAACTCCTCCAATTTTTGTTTTTGTTTCTTAGTACACCCCTCCATGGATGCCTTGCCTCTTATTGGATCCTCTTCATATTAACTTTCTCTTAAAAATAATAAAATATACTTCTTGTTGGAACTAATCAATTTCTTGGCTTCATTGGCAGTTACTAGTGAAATTTTCGACTTGCCTTTGTGTGCGTTCATAATAAAAAAAATATTCCAACCTTGGCAAGTCAATACTAATTTTCTCTCCTCATGAATATTGCATCTCACATGTACATGTGTGGACTCCTAAACATGACTCCACATACATAAATGGAACCACATCTAGGTCTACTTCATCAATAAAATTAGCACTGATAGCGAATCTAATTTTACACTATTTTGTTACCTTCAGCTCTGCATCTTTATTTACCCATCCTAGCGGGTATGGGTTTGGATGATCACAACCTTCTAGCTCCAACTTCTTAACAAGCTCCGTTGCAATGAGATTTTCCTAGGATCATAAGTTAAATAGAGCATTAGTCTTTGTCTTCTAGACCTATATATTTATATGGAAGAGTTTGGTCATTTCTCTCTTCCCTTTGTTCAAGGATACCTAGATCCACCTCCTTCTGCACTGCTGTACAGATGATCTTCTCATCCACATCCAAGCTCCTTTCAACTTGGTTGCTCAAATATGTGGCCATGAGATTCTTCTTATTATCTTTCTTCTTGTTCTTTGGGTTTAGATCTGGATGAAACTTCCAACATTTTTCCTCTATATGGCCATCTATGTTGCAATGGTTGCTAAGATATTTTCACTGGTGTGTTGTAGCTGCCATCTTTTTATCTTTTTCCCCTTTTTCCTTCTTTTTCCCCTCCTTAGCATCTTCCTATTTCTCCTTTTTCTCTTATCCATTTGTTTGTGCTATTTTCATGCCTATGTTCTCTAGGTATTGTGCTTGTACACAAGCCTCGTCCACTGATTTGGGCTTGAACAACAACTCTTTCTCACATAGATGGTGGTGTACACCCCCAAATACCTGAGGAGTACATTTTGGTTCTTTGGAGAGATACACAACATTATATCCATATTTCTGAATTCCGTGGCATACTCCTACACACTTTGGCGCTACTTTTTCCTGAAGTAATTCCACCGGATTCGCTGGACCTCCACGTACCCAATGGGATAAAATTGTGACTTAATGAGGGTTTTAAAATTTTCACACTTAGTCACTAGAGGTTCTCCCTCCAACCTCAGGGTTTCTGTGTGGCTCTCCCACCAAGTCAGTGCATGGCCCTCCAATTTAAGCCGCGCAAATGAGATTTTTTGTCCTTCCTCAATCTGATGGACATTGAAATAAGCTTCCAATTGCTACAACCAATGGTTCAGCTTTAGATTGTTGATTTCATCGTGGTATGGCTTCATATTGACTTTTTCTTCCATTTTAAACAGGACTTATTCATGGCACTCGAATTGGGTTGATATTTTTTAGATTCTTTCTTCGATTGTTTCTCCATTTCTCCTCGATGTTTTGATCCCCGTACACATTTGTCTTCTACATTCAAACCCCCATCTTCTCCAAATATCTCCAGCGTGCTATTCAAATCCACCATGAGGAGGCTTACATTGCAGTTGATATCTGTGACTCTTTGTTCCAACCTCGTAAACCTCATGTCTACAGGATCACAAGGTTTGTTTAGATATTCGTTGGCCATCATTATGATTTTACGATTTTTGGCCCCATTGATCTAGATCTCTGCAATCTCAAAAAATACCCAAATAAACATGATCTAATACCAACTGATCCATAAACTACCATTGATATTCCACTGGATAGTTCATCATAACATATATGATAATAATATATTAAAATTCTGAATTTTTCCACTATTATAATTTTATTAAAACTTCTAGATCTGTAAATTTAATTGTAATTAGTGCATGCATGTGAATATAAACTATGCAAAAAAATATAGAACGATAAAATAATTTCACACACACACATAAGACACAAGATATCCTCTGGGAAATCCTTTCGGACTAGCTTGAAGGTGAGGTTGCTTCGCTCTCTTTATTTGTTTAGAAATATGGTTACGGGTATAAACGAGTAAAGGTTATGGCCCATGCGCTACTACACTGCACAAATCCTCTCTGTGCAATCTACCTCCTATCTCTTATGGCTATCTTTTCTCAGCTATGGAACAAAATTCTCTTGAAAGAATGGAATGCCTCTTCCTCCTAGTGGCTCAATTATAACACAATCCAATATCCTCCTAGTGGTTAAGTTTAACTACATCAACTCTTTACTACATTTACAATATAGACTCTTCTAGAGTATTTTAAATCAAAAACACATTGCTAGCCCCTTTTACATGAATAAGGGGGTTGACGCAACATCCTCCCAAACTATAGATGTGAAAATAGGAAGGTCAAATTGTGAGTGGCATAAATTTTGCATACGTACTCCGATTGATATTCTTCTTGCACCGTTGGAAAGATATATGTGTGTAGAACAACATGAAAAAATGTGGTGCTAAAGAGAGAATTTTTTACCCCCTATTGTACCTTAAGAAACCAATTTCCTGGTTGTGGAAAAATTGTGCTTAAGACATTAATGATTATTGTTTGTTGTCACTTATTTCTAACTTTATTGTTTGTTGTATCCTTAAATGAAGGACCTGGAAAACTTGGTCGTTAACCCTTAATACATGTGTGACCAGAAAATCTCATAATGCCATTTGTTGCTAGATATAAATGATGAATGAAGAAAGCTTGAAGGAGAATTTTAAGATAATATGCTGCTTAACACAAAACCTACTATCTGTCACTTAGAAGAATTATGAAAATGAGAACTGAATCATAGGCAATATGTTGCTTGACATAGAAACTATTATCTGTGATCCTTGGAGAATTTAAAGATAATATGTTGCCTTACACAAAAACTATTATCTATAACTTAGAAAAGAAGATGAAAACTTCAAGTATAGGAGCGCTCTTTTAAGGGATTTTAACTTTATCTAAATAAGAAAATAAAGACATGTAGCTTCATTACTATACTTGAAAGAAGAAAACATAAGATGACACATGACAGAGAAGTTACAAAATTATACCCAATAATGCATGGAAACTTCTGATTCTTTCATTAATCAACAACTATATCAGGAATACAATGGCTTAATCTCCAGGTTCTCCAAAATTCGAACAACCCCTTCTTTGTAAATTTTCCTCCTTTTATACATTTGTGAAACAGTTGTTGATCTCTGAAACTATCAAACTACTAAATTGTTTCCCTAACTATCTAAATTAAAAACTATTACAGGATTTTACAGAGGGTAAAAGACACCTCAAAGAACATGAAATAACAGGAACATAATTGAATTTAGAAGAGGACGATAACTGTTGGCTTACTCTGCTAATCCACTGCCGAGTTCCTCTGTATATGCCTAAATAATGATTAATCCATTTTAGTCGTGATAAACTATGTTAGTATTGCATAAATCTGGGCTTACGCATGTATCGGGCACATTTCAATTGGCCAAAACACCAAGAAACTCGACCAACTGTGTTTTATTCAAATTTGGATTTAACACTGATTTTTTCCTTTACATGACAAAATTAACACAAAGCACGCAAAAGCAGAACTGAAAAAGAATTAACACGGTTTAATAACTCCATCGGATCCGCCAGAGTTATTAAACGTAATACATAACAATTTCAAGTCCAGAATCCCATCGCATATCGCAATCGGAACTTTCAATTGATGTATTAACCCAAACCTTAACAATATGCGATATGGTGGACCTACCGAAGTATAAAACATGTCATATATAATATTGGGTTCGGAATCCTAATCGCAAATCACAATCAGTCGACTGAGCCAACACATATACATAAGACGATTTGCAATACGACAGACCCGCCGACATTATAAAATGTAACATAAAGTTTTTCGGGTCTGGCCCATCACATATCGCAATCGTTATAGCCATATTATGCGATATCACTGACCCACCAAGGCTTTAAAACATAATATATATGTGTTTCGGGTCCGCCTATCACAAATCGCAATCGGCGGAACCAACATATATAGCCCTGCGGTGTGGTGGACCTGTCAGGACTTTAAAATTATATATATATAATATATAATATATATATATATATAATATATATATATATATATATATATATATATATATATATAATATATATATATATATACATATATATACATATATATATATATACAATATATAACATATACATATAATATACATATATATACATTACATATTATACAAATATAGATATACATATACATATATACATATATGCATATATATATATATATATTTCAGGTCTGGATCTTTAACCTTTAACACTTGTTTCTTTTACGATTCTGATATATTACTTTGTTTCTTTCTTGTTAAGTGTCGTTGTGATTCATATAACTATTGTTGCGGTTTGCGATTGTGATTTGATCGCATCACAACCAAAGCATCACCCTTGTTACTTATTTCTCTTTATTATTTCTAATACGTAATGTGTTTGCCATATATATATTTGTATACATTCAAATGTGTTTCCATATACTTTCTTTTAGGGATTTCAATATGTAATTATCACAAGCACAATATTTCTTACTTTTAGGCTTTGTGGGGGAAAGAGAATATAAAGGAGCTTCATTGAGTTTGAACCCCTGTAGTTAGACCACACGTTGTGATAAAATATATGAATAAGCTTAAACACAATATAAGCTACAACACCCCCAAAAAATATTTTTTGATGCCTCAAAACACTACTAGAAGGTTTCAGACCTCGTTTCACCAAACTGGGTATCGCTAGTAAAAATGGTCTCAATTGATGATTCCTCCACTTTTTCCACTATGAATGCATCAAGATGGAAGAAAAACAATATAATGATCCAATTTTGATCATTCTCTGAGCCATAGACGAAGTATTTTTCGTAATGGATTTTCTACAAAACATAGGCATAAGACTTAATCATATAGTCTTTGATCATTTAGATCTTATTTGGATGGCCTGATAGGGCCTCAACATAGAAAATTTTGAATGGTTGGTTTGTTCACGCCTTATCGTAATAGTGTTGGTGGAATACTGATGAGTGCCTGAGGCAGTTGTAATCGTTCGCAAATGGATCAAGGGAAAACCAGGTAGAAGCCTTATCCCTTTCCTTAGCCTCTAAACTTACCCATGGTCATGGCATGGGAATTAGGTTGAGTAAGAGTTGGATTCAAGGCTTGAATGCTACCTATATGACCTCATGTGAGACCAATAGCTAGAGCTTGTGTAATCAAAAACCGATAATAAGCGTGATAGATCAACAATCGATGAAACACCCAGGACAACCTTAGATCATATGCCACATTCTTAAAGCCACAGAAAGTCGTGCAAGAGGAATGCCTAGACTAAAAAGGACTGCGCTAGCATGGCAGAGTCGGTAAAGTGGAGAAATTCAAGGTGATTTCAAGTCTTTGTATTGGGTAACGAAAGGGCCCAATACCCAAGTAGGAGTTCTATCACAACTTGAAAAACCTCAAGGTGGGTCTACATAAACAAAGGTACTGGCACGACAAATAACAACAAGATTTGTCATCCCAGAGCCCATCTCTCAAAGGTAACAAGGAGTAACATCTACGGCAGTGTTAGGCTGACTTGGGATGGGAAAACATGGTAGAAGACAGGGAGGTGGACTATTATGAGCAAGACAACACAAAGAAATGTGGACCCACACTACAGATAATCCCAAAGGTTATTCCCCAAAAGAATAATGTGAAGCACGCATTGAACATGGCAAGATGATGTAAGCTCATTTTGCATTAACAGATATGCAAGGCCAAGTTTCCATCTCTTTTCAGACTGGTAGACCCACGTAATAGGTCAACCTGACAGGTTTTCCCCAGAGCAAACATAGAATGCACAAGGGTGGAAGTTGAGTAACAAAACCTAGGAGACAGAAAGGCTTTCATGAATAAGAGAATTGTGAGACCAATCCCATGAACGGGTTGGAAACTTGTACACCCACTCAAAGTGGATGTAAGTAGCTGACTGGGCTACCACGTGGTAGAAGGCTGATGAGGCAGTGGAAAACTTTGAAGATTTATAACTCTTGATTTAGAGGTCGGATGGGGTGAAATCTTATATCATTGGAAATATCTCTTCGAGATGAATATAATGATGACATTTATTACTGGTTTTGAAGACAAAAAATTTATAATAAAAATCATCCCACCTCTCTAACTATACATGGGAGATTGCATTAGAAAGTGAACGCTTTTAATGAGATTAAGGTGGGGTTTTTACAAATCTCTTGTCATTCTGATTGTGGTTGAGTGTGATCCCTTCATAGGTGGTTTCTTTCGTAGCTCAAACATTGAAGTTTCTTGTACCCCTCAGTTTCTTTTCTTGCTGGTTTGGAGCGTTACTCTGTTAGTGGGATGTGTCTATTCGATATCCTCTTTGACATGAGTGGGGAATTTTCTCCCTTTTCCCAATTTCTTATGCTCGAAGGATTTGGATCCTTTGCCTTTGAATTTTCCCCAATATTTATTCTTCTAATCAATCTAATTCTCAGTCTTGTGTTTGGATGTTTCATGGCAGTATTAGGTGTTTTAGATAGTGTCTTCCAATGCTTTAAGTTCATTGAACTCGATATGGTCTCTAAATTAATGAGGAAACCCATTGAGATATCTTTGAATTTTTACTTTTGCATCCTTGATATAAGGTACATACCGCAAAAGTTCTAAATATTTATTTGTATACTCATCTATAATAAGTTGTCCCTACTTGAGTTCATGAAACTCTTTGACCTTAGCATCTTAATACCTCACCGATATATACTTCTCCCAAAAATATTTGTCAAATTCACTCCATGACAACTCCCTCCCTCAAATGGTTTTGACATTGCTTAAGTCCTCCCACCATATATCTACTTTTCTTTTTAAGTTGGATGTTCCTACCCTAACCTTCATGTTTTAGTGTAGTTGTGTACTCTAAAATACTTCTTCATCGCCATTAACTAGGTGTGTACGTCTTCATCTTTCTTATTCTCTCTATTGAAGGTAGGGGGCTTTACTTTCTTAAATTCCTCTAGTATTCAAATTTTTTCACTCCATTCATGTTGATAATGTATTTTAGCTATCATTATTGATGACTGGACAGGGTTGTATGATATTATCTATGGGGTGTTCCATGTCATTTCACCTCTCAAAGTATCTTAACTAGTTGAGTTGTTCCTTTTTGTGTTATTGTCTTTCTCTCTATCAACTTCAAATACACGCCCTCTCTATCTCAATGGGGATTTTCCTATATTTGTATTTGTCCAGGTAGTTGGCATGAGGCTCATATCATTTTTGTCTCTACAAGTTTGAACGGCTTTGTAACATCATCATGTTCACTTTTGTTTATTTCTCCTGAGGTCTAGTGATTCTTTTTTTATTTTCCTTGCAGCTCAATTTGGCCTTCAAACTCCTAAGGGTGTCCATCAAGTCAGGAGAATGTTCTTCCACTCTCTTCTCAATGGATTCCTCCTCTTGATTATATAGGGTTATGTTTGTACTATGTTGCACCATCTTGTTGCTCATCTTTTACTTCCTGACTATAATGTGTGCCACTTGATCTGTGTTGTCACACACATGCACCTATCAATCAAATATAACATATCATTTCAGCATGCTAATAGAGTATTCATTCATAATAATCATGGGTGAATTTGTTATGATATATTTATGTTTTTATTCGTGAATCTTCAATTGTCAAGGCCCATTTAATCTTAGTGTTGAACTCGGGATTTGATACCACTTTGTAGCACCACCTACCATACCACTTGTATTTTTACGGGCTATGGGTAGTTTATTGATGTTTTAATTCAAATTTCTCAATTATTTTCAAAATGGAAACATCTAAATACTTTGCAAAAATAGTTATTAATGTGATTATGAAGTCCAACATGGTGAGAGATTTCTAACAAGACAATTATTTAGATGTACAAAAAATTGGATTAAAAGTGTTTCTCAAGGCAATTCTTATTTTATTAATGTTTTCCCTACTAACACTTATATTCCATGTGGCACTTAGGTGGTTTTCTCTTTTTTATTTGGGTCAACCTATGGATCAATGATTTTACTACACAATTTCGATATATATATATATATATATATATATATATATAATATATATATATATATAATATGAAAAAACACATATTATTTTTTTTATAGTCAACATAAAATACATTAAGAGTAGGTTCCACAACATTCATATGGCACTTTGGCCTCAAATAAGCTATGATCAATACACACAAAAATATGCATATACATCTTTTGCATTGATACAAAAAATATTGCTTATAAGCACAAAAAACAATTGAATGTATTTTCTAAATCCTAATATACAAAAATTCTAAAGAGTTATGCGAGAGAAAAATATATATATATATGATCCATGATATCCTACCGAGTTGATCCTGCTCGATGTAGAAGCATGTTTCTTGTAGATTTCATCAAAAATATAATAGTTGTAGGGAATAGAAAAGATTTAGAAATATCAATATCGTTTATCCAAAATTGACATTTTTGGAAACATATGAGATGTTGAGGAAAAGTAATGTGCTAGTTATGCCCAGGGGCATATATGGTGGGGCTAGATGGTGCCTTCACTGTTCTCTTGGATTTCCCATTGTCCTTTATCCGGTGCCAATCCTCTCTTTGAAATTTGATCAGAAGTTTAGTTATATTTCTTGTAGATATGTTTGAAACATAAGTGAGCAAAGGACCTTGTTTTATAAAGAACATTTTGGTAGAGTGGAGGGAGCGTGTAAGTTTTGATCTTGTATGTTCCTTACATCCATTTTATAACAACCAAAGACTCTCCATACTTATTAATCTGAGGAAGATGTAGATAAGAATATAACTACAATAATAGATTGAGAGAAAACAACTCAGCATAATTGTTTGTTGCATGTTCAATGTTACAAGAAAACGAGAAGAAATGTGATTTGGTCAAATGAATGGTGCCTCCTGCGCTTCCCGTAGATGGAGTTTGTTGAGATGCACCATCAAAAGAATCCCATGTTTTTTTTTTTCAATATTTCCACTTTGATCATATTTTTGTATTGAGTGGTAGAGGTAGGTTGTGTAATGAATGATTGTAAAGCAAGAAATTTTGTAGTTACTTAGATGAAAGATTGACATTGATTTCCAAACATGGAACTATTTCTCTCCAGTTAGATGCCCAAATAGATAATCATTGGGAGCACTCGAATGTTTTTTTGGAGATTTTCTTCCCAACCAGTCTTTGAGGCATTCATCTATTGGGACCCTACACCATAATAGGATGTTTCCAAGATATTTATTTACCTCTTCCCAAAATATAATAGTAAAAGGGAATTTTATGAATAAATGGGGGATATGTTCAACATTTTCTAAGCATTGAGAGCATCTGTTAGGCCCACAGAAGGACCATTTTTTAAGGATCTCCCAAGTTGTCGCTTTATCTTATAAGAGGAACCACATAAATAATTTATTTTTTGGAAAACATGATTGTTTCCATAGATTGTGTACCCACTAAGGAGGGTGGACATATGGTTGATGAGCCAATAAGAAATAACCATATTTTGGATTGTATATGCTTGAGGGAGTAAAGGACCAAACTAAGGTGTCCTTAGATGGCGAGAGAGAAACAAGGTTTTGACGAAGGGATTTAGTGTACATATTACATTCAACAGTCAAGTCCCCTTCCAAGTGTAGTTTTTCTACCCTTTTCCACTCTTGCAGGCCCATCAAACACCTATGAATAGATGCCTAAAATTAGAGATAAATTCCATGAGTATACAAGACTTATATGAGTTTCTAAGAAAGTATGAGAGTGAACGTTACCTATCCATGGGTATTTCCCAACCAGAAGTTTTCTACCATCCCCCACCTTACATCAAAGGCCATGGAGAATGAAAGAAGCATAATTTTTTATAGATTTATAGACCAAAGATCCTAAAGATGGAGATCTTCTTGGAGCTATGATCCAATCCAATATTGAAGTGGGGTAGATATATTTCCTAGCCATTATTTGAGCCCAGAGCCCTAAATAAGTTTCCAAACACCCTTGCTAGTGAGTGCCTTTGAGAACCAATTGAGATTTTGTAACCCTCGACCTCTAATTTTCTTTGGGATAGTAATGGAGGACCATGTTGTAAGGGGGAAATGGTGGCATTCATGTTTCCCTACCAAGAGATATGTTAATGATAATTTTTTGATTTTTTGTAAGATACCCAAAGGATCCCATGTGAGGGATGCCTCATAAATAGGAATAGCCTATATTAATACTTTATAAAGTATGAAACTACCAGCTCTTGAAAGCCATTTGTTACACCAATACTTTTTTAAGAGTTTAATATTAGCAATGAGCTAGGCCCAATCCCTATTTTAATAGCTCATAGGCTCTAAAAAGAATTGAATATATTTTTAAGGTTCTCCCAAATGAGATGGGGTGACAAAGAGGATTATGGAGGCACTATCATTATTCTCAGGGCTAAGGGAATTACCATTCAAAGAGGATTTTTCATGGTTGATCATCATGTTTGTGGCCATAGAGAATAAATCCAAAATATGATTTAAAGTAAGGAGACTATCGACATCCATTGATAGAAATAAGATGATATCATCCATGAATAGAAGGTGTGAAATCGAGAAATCCAAGGAAATATCAATACCTTTTATAAGGTGTCATCATTTTGAATCAATAATAGCCCCAATACCAATAGGAAGAGGAGAGGAGATAGGGGGCATCCTTGTTTAAGCCCTCTCTAGGGGTTAAAGAAGGGGGAAGTTGGTCCATTAATTAAAAGGGCCATATAATATGTGGTATTACTATTATAGATCCAAGATACAAAAAGAGGGTTGAAACCTAGATTTAGAAGAATTAGTCTAACGAAAATCCAATCCACCATATCAAACACCTTAGATAAATCCACCTTGTAATATAACAACCATTTGCTTCTTAGTATGAATAGAATGAAGACCCTCCTGTGCTAACCGAATAGCTTCATGAATTTTCCTATCCTTAAAAAAACCAAATTTTTCTATGGAGATTTGATTTAATAAGATGGGTTTAATGCAAAGGGAAATCATTTTTGAGATAATCATGTAGATAGAGCTACAAAGAGAGATGGGCTAGAATTGATCAAAGGAACTAGGCTTATCAAATTTGGGGATGAGGGTGATGAATGTGGAATTGAAAGGGTCGTGGATTTTTCCTTGCTCTCTAGAATATTCCACAACCCGTCGCAAAACATCTCCAATAAAATCATAATAGGCTAAGTAAAATTCAAGAGAGAGCCCATCTAGAGCGGGACTTTTATCTTTTTAGAAGTTGTGGAGGATAGCCTCCAATTCTAGATTTGTAACTTCCTTCTTTAAATCGTGATTATCATCATCATCTATAAAACAAGGAAAGAAAGCTACTAGTTGCACTATTTTGTCTATGTTTTCTCTTCCTGGTGATTTAAAGATATCTTTGAAGTGTGATACACCCTCATCTAAGATATCCTTGAAAGAGATGGATTTTGATCCATCAACCTTGTTGATCTCCCAAATAGTGTTCATGGCCTTCCTATGATTTGCAATTATGTGAAATATTTGTGTTTTTGTCACCAGACTACAACCAAAGCTCTACCCTTCATATGCCATTGTTACTCCTTTTCATAGAGGGATCTCTTCCTTGCTTTGAGGTCTTTTTGGACTGATAATTGATCCTCAAAGTGAGGAGTGATCCCTATTCATTAGGAGATCCTTGAATTTTTCTTCTATTTTCGTTAGAGACTTTATGTCTTGACATTTCTTCTCTTAATTCCATTGCATGATGATTTTTTTGGAATTTTTTAAATTTTCCTGAAATTGGATCGGAGGGGTGATCCTTGAGCTAGATCAAAGGGGACACACTATGCCTTAATTTTTTCGATGAGAGAAGGGGGATAAATCTAGATGGGATTCAATTTAAAGGCTCCTAAAGGATTTTGTAAGCTAGGGATCATGCCCATAATAATCTAAGACCCCCCCCCCCCTTTAGCCATTAACGAATATGAAAGGGTTGGTTCAAAAAATTCTTAGTGATGAGAAAATGATCTAGCCTTCTGGTAATATATGAAGGATCAATTATGTTGTCTAACTAGGTTCAAAAAATTCTTAGTGATGATCAAATGATATAGCCTTTTGGTAATATGTGAAGGATCAGTTATGTTGTCTGAGAAAGTTGGGAGATTTTAGATTACCCTGATGTAAAATTTAGGTCACCCCTAAGGCATATTAGTTATGAACCAAAGAGGGAGTCCAAAAATGTTTTCTCGTAACAATTTCCTTTCCACATATGACCCATAAACATTGAGTCCAATGAATGTAAAAATATCATCTATTATAGTGAAAGCGGTAGAAATACAAGAAATAGAGGCCCATGCCAAGGAACAATGCAAAAGAGTGGAATTTCAGCCTTTGATCAAACCTCCATATTTCCCAAAAGCATCAATATGATTAAAATACTAATATGGAAGGAGGGGAGATAAAAGGGACTCTGCCTTGGGACAATCGATCATAGTTTCTTGTAGAAAAATAATGGGATGCCAAAGGGATACAATTATCCTTTTCAAGACCAAGGTTTTTGAGGGGTTGGCTAGCCTTTGAATGTTAAGAGAAATGAGTCTAATTCTAAAACCCTCCCATGGCTAGCTACTCTAAGAGCCCCAATAATAGACCTTTCCTTCCCCTTTTTATCTATAAGGAGCCTTGTTCTTTGCTAAGGAACTTCCTACCCCTGCTTGAGCCTTGAGGTAATAGGTCATCAATAAATCCAATAACTCCCACCAACTCAGGGTTAAAAACCTCCTTTTTTAATCAATTTTGATCAAGTTAGCTAAGAGTGAGTAAAGGTTATAACGATGTTTGATCGAAACAAAAGGAAGAGGGGGAAAGAGTCCTCTGAGACAAGGGACAATTTGGTGATAGGGGAGGAAGGGATAACAGGGGGAAGGGGGGAGAAAAGTAATGGAAGGTGAGGGGATGGGAACAAATCATTTAGTGAAATCCTTAAGAGGGAAATTTTGCTAAGACTGACAGAGTGAAATATCTAATATGCAGATAAAGAAGGGAAGGAGTGGGAGAAAGGATACCACATACCCGATGAGGAAGTCAAGAATGTAGGACGGTCTTCTTTCGTTTTTCCTCTAGAATTCTCTTGATCGACTACCTGATCAGCTTGAGGCACCTTCACAGTTACTTTAGGGGTACATTGCATATTTTCCACTACAATCGACCTCCTTCCATCTAAACCAAATGGTGGGTTAAAAGTGGTTTCCTCTGTAGTAATACCTTTATATTTGATATTGTGTGAGGGAGTGTTGTCGAGATACAAACCCTTATGAAATTTATGAACTCGATTTTTTTATCTTGCCACTAGGGAAATCCTCCCCCAAATGTTTGTATGAGTGACAGCGGGTGCACTTGTATGGGATTCTCTCATATGCAAGAGCTTTCCTATTATTTTTTTAGCCCACTTTGATGGAGATTGAGTCAGGGAGACATGATGCAAAATTGAGACCAAAAAGAAGCCTTGTCATTTCCATATAGCTTGTTCATTTGTATGAGTCATATTCATATAAAAAAACCCTAAGATAATCCCAATTTTTTGGGATACCACGTTCGACCATAACTCCAAAGGTAATGTTGGGAGTCTCACCCACACTAGAACCATCATTAGCTACTCAAAGGGAGCATCAAAGTCCACTATCCATTTTTTTAGGAAGAGTGCCTAGGAGCCCCACTTCCATCAATAATCTAGAAGATTGTCAGCATCCTCTCTAGAGTGTGTGATCCAACCTAGCCAACCTTTACTATGATAATGCATATGGGTGAGTAACCTATCACCAGAATGAAATGTTTGGTAGTCCAACTTCTCATGACTTCCATGTCCATTCTCTCACTAGCTAACCTGCCCACTACCATAGTGTCTTATATCCTGGATATTTCGTTTAAATTAATATCAACTCCTAAAACTAGATTAGGTTCACATGCCTTACGCTTCACGCATTTCTTGCTTGATTTTTTTATAGTATTTGATACCAACTATAGTGGAGGTGATTGGGAGTTTGAAGAAGTACCATTGCTTTGCATCTCTCGGGTAAGAGTGTCACATGGGAAATCAAGAGGAGAAGGTGAGCTTGGGGGAATAAGAAAGACAAATGTATCGGCTAAGTCTAAACTGCTTAACAAAAAAGGAGAAAGTGAAAGGGGAGAAACAATAGAAGGTGGGAGGGATTCAAGGAAGGAGCCTAATAGAGTTGTGAGAGGGAGAGGGGGATCTGCAGGAAAGGGATGTGATTGGGGAAGAGCACATTGATCGGGGGGAGGGGGGTTAGCTGGAGGGGGACATAGAGGAGATGTAAACCAAGTCATGAGGTGGAGTCGTCGATACATCGAGTGTGCTCTGACAAGATAGGGGTGTAAGGTTTGGGAACCCTACGAGAGAGGAACATATGTGGAAGCTTCAATAGGGGTCCTCAAAACAGTCAAATTGATGTAAATATAGCAAGATCCTAGACAATTCAAGGTTGATATGCCCTAATCAGATCTACAAAACCCTAAATCCTAAGTGTAGAACCAGAGTCATCTCGGTCCTGTTTAAATAAATGCCTTATATATATAGAATCAAATCCACACTAAGGGTTTATACAATAATGGGTGTGCATATATATAAACAATTGTTTGAACAATTATATTAATGGAAAATTATTTCAATGAATACACATTAACATATACATGTTGTAATGTGCCAATGGGACCCACTCCTCCACCCCATCGAGGATCTGGGTTCCAAAAGTTGTACCTATAATCCTATAAACAAATATGTGCATATATATATAGACAAAGCCATAGTCTAACAAGAATGCTTTTTTCCCTGAAAGTTATGGAAATTTTGGCTATATTTTGATAAAATCTGGAAAGGTTTTTGTAAATCCAAGTTACAGTTGTCAAACTTCAAGATTTTAGGTGCCCTAGAGGTTTTTTATGGTGTTGAATCCATTTCCATCATCAAAAACATGATTCAAACACTGCCTCTACAAGATTTTTTGAATTTTTTTTACGCAGATTCCGGCCACTTTTGATCGTCTGGGCAATTCCTCTGCCTCCATAAACGACTCCTATAAATAAATACATAAATAATATTTAATATTTTGGACATATATAATCCATGTTGTATAAACCATATATTGACATGCATAATATTCAATGCAATATGTGTACATGTATGCTCCATGATGTATAAACCACGTTTTTGCATACACCAGTGGTTATGAACAATTATTAAACGTCACATTTATAAATGAACCATATCATTTAAGCCAAAACTAAAATTAATATAATTTCCAAATGATATGGTGAAACACACAATGAGTATCATATATAAGGTTATGAGGCCCACCCCTCCATCTTTCATTTATATCTAAGAATTCAACATAGTTTCATATTGTATAACCACAGTTTTAATGCTGTATATTAATATGTTGAACTTCATTTGTTAGCACGCCTTCCATACTATGGAAAATAATGCTTAACATCATATATGTCAACACAATTTCCATATTGTGTATAATCATGCTTAATGTTATGTATCAGCAAGGGTGTGCAATACATCTATTATCATGACCCCATCAATGCATATTAACACGATGTTGATGTGTGTGTATATATAACACAATTAAAATGACTAGGTCTGTGTCGAATTTCCAACTTGGTTTGGCATATGTGTATCACGATTTTGGCACATATGTAACATAACTAAAATGACTAGGTATGCACCGAATTCCCAACATGATTTTGTATATGTATATTACAATTCACACTTATATAACACAATTAAAATGAAGATTCAAGGGTTAGTTCAACTGGTTGAATCCCCGTTGTTAAGTATTTCGTTGATCGGGAGGTCACAGGATCAATTCTCCTCGACGCCCTTGGGGTTAGACCCTGCTAGTCTGGCCGACGGGCTTTAAAAGATTCCCTTCGGGGTTGATTTGCCCATATTTTCTATGGATGTAGAGGCCACCCGGTGAACCACCCGTAAAAAAAACACAATTAAAATGACCATGTTTGCACCAAATTCCCAACACCGTACCATGTTGGTATGATATGTTTTGCACAATTAAATAATGAGGCCCAATCTAGTTTTATTGTATGCTATGCAATTTAAGAAAATAAAATATGGCTTGTGATGCATGAGCATTAGAGTTTCCAAGCAATTAAATTTTTGATGTGAAAAATCTTAAAAATGGGGTCTTCATTTTTTTAGAAGAATTTATATTCTTCTATATAAATAAATTGTGTTTTGGTATATTTTATGAGTTTTAGAACTAGATGATTCATAGTTTTAGAAAAGCTTTGGATACTTGAGATTTTGTATATAAGGAAAAAGCAAATCTACCTTGAAAACCATGAGAAATTCTACGGATAGATTGAATGATTTTAGAATTTAAAAAATATGATTTATGGAGGATTTTAGGATTTAGGAAAATCTGATTTATGGAGTGATTTTAGGATACAGAAAATCTATTGCATTTCTTAATTCTACTTATTGTAAGCCTATGGGCAATGAGAGAATGGCCAAATGAATGTGAAATCGGGCTCACAGAGATAAACAAATGTTTTTGAGTATTTTTGTATGTATAGGTTCTGGTAATGAAATGAGGTTTCATATCTTTTGTGTATGAAGTGTCTATGTGCATGATCATTGAAGAATTCTTAAAATCTAGAATTGGTAGAATTAAGTGCCTACGTTTGTGAATTGGATAGAGAAATCTTATTGAAGATTTAGTGAAATTAAATTTATTACATGTGTTAAATGGTGGAGACCAAGAATCATTGGTTCAATTGTTGGTGGGAGATTTGCAGTTAAATTCTTTGTGAATTTTGTATTGAATTTAGTTTTGGGTTATGTCGAGATCATATGGAGATATAAGTATAAACTAAGAAGATGGGTTATAGTAGGAAAATTCGATTTTCATGCTATCAGCCTAGGTTGAGCTCAATATATGTAACCACATCGATTTGTTTTGTATTATACAATTAAAATGATACAACTCATGCTAATTTTAACACATATTACATAATCGAAGAAAAAAACAAAAAACAAAAAGCAAAAAAAAAAAGAAAAAGAAAAAGAAAAAAGAACAAGAACAAAAACAAAAACAAAAACAAAAACAAAAAACAAAACAAAACAAAACAAAACGAAAAACAAAACAAAACAAAAACAAAAACAAAAACAAAAACAAAAATAAAAAAACAAAAACAAAAAACAAAACAAAACAAAAACAAAATTGCAAAAAAACCAAAAAACAAAAACAAAACAAAACAAAAACAAAAAACAAAAAACGAAAAAAGGCTTGGGTCAAGTTTACTCCAACTATTATGCTAGTCATTCAAATTACAAATTACAGGTATAATTACTTACAACAGGGTTGCCATGAAACACCTCCTAGTTACACCATTTCAAATTACATAAATTTTAATTTGGAAACCAGGAACAAGTAAATACAAATTCTAAGCTCGGGAATAATCCATTTGCAAGTCTTCAAAAGGTTAATATAGCTTAACATTGGAAACTCACATGAAATCATTGGAATACTTATATGATAAAATCGATTTTCTATTGGCGACTAGAGAAGAGCCTTCATGTTAACCTCCCAACCGTAGGCAGTCACGAGACTTTGTTTCATAACTTTCCAGCCCGTGCTAGGTCTACAGTCTGCGAGCTTCAATTCCCTGAGCAAAAAATCATCAAATGAGTTGTAGGAATTTTGTCACTTGCAGGTGGTTTATCAATCAAAGACAAGCACAATGGTTTATTGGCCCCAACCAACACCAATGGCACCAGTAACCATTTTAATATAAGATGGAAATAGATAATATGTTAGTAGTTTGTCTCATTTTAAGTTGCCATATTTTGTCCTTAGAACAACAATAAAATTTCTTCCACCATCAAAAATTTAATCTAGAGGGGGTTTTCCTTCAGCAACCTTCCCTAGAACCCGTACCTAAACATAGCCTCAACTTTGGAAAATGATAAATGATCTTCTACAGTGAATTCAATAATGTATCTCTCTAGCTTTGATTGTACCCATAAATCAACAACTCTCGTCAGTTCCTAATCCAACCTATGTAGCTTAGCTAAGTTAGTTGTAGTCTAGGTATGAGGAGATCCACGGAGATTCCTCGCCCCTCCCTTGATTTTCAACTAATGCAACCAATTGTGAAGCTCTTCAAGGAACTTACACCAAAGTATTTCGTATTGGTTACCAGTAGGTTTTGCTTATTGAACCTCCTCTTTTACCCACTCTAACTTCTTCTGGTGTAACTGTGCCTACTAGAGAACAAATCGATTGACTTTCTCATGCCACCAATCTTCAATATCTTCTCTTAGGATCCTTGATACCATGGTCCAAATCCCTTGATAATACTAAGGGTCTTGACAACAAAACCATTTTTTAGATTAAAATTTAAACAAAGGTTGACCTTGGGTTTGGACACACATCGCCAACAAAAGAGTCTGCAGTAGTCTAGCATTACACTGATACTTTTTCCTCACTTATGAAGAAAGAGAGGTGTCTCACTCAAGGCATGTCAAGACTTAGAAAGGTAAGGAGTTATGGCATGGCATCAAAGATCAACACAACAGATAAACCATTTCATGCAGTGATATTATAAGTCTCTCATCTACAATCATCTAATACACAGAAATAACAGATCCACAACATAAGTACAAAGAAAAAAGAACATTTGGTCTCATACTAAAGAAATTTTTTAAAGGATCCAATCATTTCGTCATCATTCAAACACATAGAATGTTCCTGCAACTCCCTTTTCATTAACATGTAGATCATTACATCATTACATCCCTTCATCCTATCAAATGGTATCACAAGCAAAATTTCAACCATTGTTGGATCATATTACATCATAAAACTCAGAAAGAGAGAGATAGATAACAACATGGAATCCCTCGAACAACATGGTAGCAAAATTTCGATACAGACTCTCGATCTCCCCCCTTTCCACCATATTCACTTCAACTCTTCTAAATCTCATTCGTTTGTTCTAATTCTTATCACCTCATGTGCCTTCAAGCTCCAACGCGCTTGTTCCTCCATGGCGTCCTCTGCTAAACTCCACCTTAACTTTGCCTTAACTACTCTTTTACATGCTTATCTTTCCTTGGTTGTATCTACAAACTTCGCCTTAATTGTTGTTTATGTTTCCTTTGTGCACCATCTTCCAATCATCCTCGACATATAGATGTTCTTAGCTTATTCCTTTTCCTATCTTTGGTAGTCTCCTACGCAACCATTTTCTAGTCAAAATTTTCCAAACTTCTGGTCCCAAAGTGAAGGACCCAATATGCCTCAACCACAAACTATTGACTCATCCTCAATTCAATCCCTTGTTGATGCTTTTGTTCCTGTATGTTTTTGTGGTGCCCCTTCTTGTGTTGCTTCTTCTTGTGTCGTGGGTTTACCTTTAAATGAAGGACCCAACTCAAGTACTAAATATATAACATCAAATTTGAACCAAGAACATTCATTGACCATATACCTCCAGGAATCCAATAGAAATGTATCATGATCCAGAAATAATGTAGTGATTTCGGTAGTAGGGTGCTTAGGCCAAGCACTCAAGATGGCATGCCATTGATTCTCTGCATAGACATTGAGTTGTCGCAGCTTCCTAAAATGATTATGGGTAGGCAGTTTGAGGTCACACAATACAAATTTAGTAGTGCATGATTCTTCTTCAACCTGGTGAATTTGTTTATGCAATGAGTCAACATGAGCAAATAGGTCCTGCTACTAGTTGAGGTCTTTCATGACTATATCTTGATTGAAGAACTATTGAGCTTGTTGACGCAACTCATATCCTAGTTGATTCTTCTTTGCAGAGGATCCAAACTAGTCTTGAACTTGCTGAAGGATTTCTTGAGCATCTCTAGTAAGATGATGGAGGGAATATTTAAGAGAAGTGACATCTTGTATTTTTTGTTGAATTTCTGCAATATACTGGGTGGTTTGGTCTAGTAGTGCTTTTCAAGCCCTTGCAATAGTATTACGTAGCTCTTGGTTAACAACAACAAGTCCATTACAAGCTGCTCCAATATGGTCACAATATTCTGAGAGAGAACAAGTAGAGAAATCCTCTGGCACATTAGGGACAACATCAGTAATGGTCAGCCACAACAGCTGAAATTTAGCATTGATATCTTCAACCTAGAGCTCTAATTCTTTCTTTTAATGAAGCAGTTGATCTCGCTCAGCTATAAGAGGAAGGGCGTGTTGTTATTAGTGCTCATGGTCAAAGACTAAAGTATTGTTCATGGTTTCTACCCGATGAGAAGCAACCTGAATGAAATTGAACAAATGTGAGGCCGACCAACTTTGAATTCATCAGATGACATAGCACTGGGCAAAGGGAACCATGCTTGTAGAGGTTGGCCACTAGCCACTGACTTCTCATAATGACCCTATGGGGAGGTCTCGCATTCTTGACTCTGCTCCTTATGAAATTTGGTATGAATATCCTCGATAGTCTGCAATTGTAACAAAGGGACATGATTGCAAGTTTATGCCACAATTCCTAAGACTTCTTGGCACTGGTCAGGTCCTTCACTGAGCTGCACAATTTTTTCTACAAAAAAATCTAGGCTTGGTGTTGGATGCAAGGTACTAGGTACATGTACAAGGATAGTAATAATAGTGGTATACACATTTAAGACATTAGGGGTTTTTTCAGTGATATCATGAATGACATAATCAACTTCCATTTCGGTCTCAACGGTAAGAGGGTTGTCTATATTTGGAATTTTGGAGATCATAGTGGAATGGGATGTTGTACACAGTGATGGGTTATGAGATAAGGGAGAGATGAAAGGCATGGAATTAAGGTTTTCTTCAAGTATTGGAAAATTGGTAATAAATCCTTAGGTCTCTTTACTTGTGAGGTCCACAATTTGGTAGTGGTGATGGGGCAAATTATTCTAAGCTTTTTGTGGAAAGAGGGTACCAAAATCATAACAATCTGGCATTGTCAGTTGAGCGAAAAAAGTAGAGCCTATGGTGGCGAAAGAAATAGGCAACATCTTGAGTGGGTTAGTGCTAAGGGGACTACCATCATGAACATTAGAGGAGTAGGGCATGGAACTTACTAAGTGACCAAAAGCTTGCAGAGTGGTTCAAGTGGAGATAACGATCTCTTTGAATTTATTTGAAATGGGAGTGAGTACTGTTATAGATATTTTTGGGCACTTCAACCCCAATCATAAATGTCCATAAACTGAGGGCTCCTAAGTCCCTAAAATTGTTGCTTCACTGCCTAAAGGAACAAGGTCAACTGATTACATCATCTCCCAGAAGTCCTCCACTGAAAACTGCTCATAAATGGTCAAAACTAGACCATACTGAAAGCTCAATGCAGAGGGTGCGATGCATATCACCTTCCTAATGTACAGGGTGCGATGCATACTAATTTTCTCCTCTGTAGGGTGCGATGGTCGGGAATGGAAAAATGGCAGGGACAAAATGTTAGGTGGAAGATAATGGAATCTTCCAAAAGCTTCCCCTTTGACACTTGCCACTCCATTTTCGACCAAGGATGAGTAAGAGATCATCATTCTCCAAGTGGAAGCAGGAACTATCAGAGAGAAGACACTAATCAAGATCCCAAAAGATGACTCACCTCTCTGTAATCATCTATATATGGATCCCTCATCACAGAGATCCGAGGGCTGGAATTTTGTATCTTATAGAGAAGTGTTGTTGGTATTCTAGTGTACATTCACAGTGTTGGGTGATCTAGCTTTGCTTGAGGTGAAGAAGGGCTTCTTAGCTGGAAGATGATGCTGGGTCAGAGCACATGGTTGTAATCTTCTTGCTACTTTTCATCTGAATAAAGCTATTCTTGTTTCCTTCCATATTCTTGTGTACTTGTTTATATATGCTTGTATATGGTTAATGCACATCTGATCTTGCATTATTTATGAACTTAGATCTTTGTTTCTTGCATAGTATTATGTTGCTTTGATTCTACAGGTCCTTTTGAAGCTGAACAGACAAAGAGCAAGCGGTAAAACTCTATCAAGAAGGAGAGGAAATCGAGCGCAAGACTCAGGTTGGCCCTCTTGGTTCTCATCTCATCTATTTTCATAAAAGGAATCAATAGTAGACTTTGATTGTTTGTTTCTAAGATAGCCACCCATCTTAGTGGGAATAGCAGCATCCGTGTGGACACTATTCCCGTATAATAGTAGTGAATTATGCTAATAAGCAATTTAGATTGGGAGAGTCGTAATTAAATTTTATTATTTAATTGAAGATTTCCAATTAAAATAATAATAAATCTACCTTTATATGTTCATATATTGATTGGAAGTCTTCTCACAATGGTCACTTCTTTCAATTAGATCCCCTTCAAGCCTTTGGGATACCTAATACTTTTTTATATAATATAGTTGCGGTTTGCTACTTGTTGGCGTGTTGGGGTAAGCAAACTTGATGTGTTTTTTTTATCTCGCAGTTGGAGTCTATGGAATAAGAAAGAAATTTGATAACTTGAAAAAGTGGTAGTTTGACAAAAGTTGTAGAGAAAAGATTAATCTCTCCTACCTTGACAAAACTCATGGTCAATATCAACACCTACAAGAACTTTGTTCTGGAATATTATCAAAACTAATAGAAGGATATGAAAGAGTGTATTGTAAGAACCTTGACAAACATGACCACTGAAACTTGCAACATCGTTTGTAGGAAGAGAAAATTATGTTTCTTTTTCCAAACATGTATGTTAGTATATTACAGTTTAATGAATATGTTTTCTTATTATCATATATGGTTTCATGCTTTAACAAAACATTCACCAAAATTTTCCAAGATCTTACAAGATTTTATATTTCAGTGAAAGATTCTCCATCACTATACAAGATAATATAATGTGGTGAGAGATTCGCCAAAAACATTATATATACATATTATATTATTGATAAAATCGCCTCCCATTTTTCCTATGTATCATGGGGATTAACCCATTTATTATACATATAAATTTAGGGTGGTTCTTAAAATTTTCTTTGCGTCTATTGCACCTATTTCTACTCTTCTTTATCATGTCATTTATCATAATTTATCATATAGTTCTATTTTATAATTATTTATGCTTTTATGGATAAATATTATTTATTCTACGTTATTTTAATAGATTGATGATTATTCATGATTTTACCAATGATAGTTTATTAATAAATTGGTTGTAACATCACTCACCATTTTAGCTTCCAAAGATATTTTCTAGATTGAAGATTTGATCATTAAATGTGCCAACTCAGAAATTCACTGGATTAAGAAGTGACAATTTTGTATTGAATGGATCGGGAAAATGGAGAAGAATCTGGAAAATCTGAAACATGGGTTTTGTTCAGAACGGACCAAATTAGTTTTATCACAAGCAATTTTCCCAAATTCAGCATGTACTAAGAGAAACAGAAGGTTCTCTGAAGACATTTTTCTCAAAATCATTGTGTGGTCGTTATCCAAATTATCCCAATTGCAATGCCAAATTCGACCTGTTCCTGTTGAATGATTGATGGAAAGATATTTCAAATATGATCTTTCTTATCAATTTGTTGAGAATAATTCAATTTTGTAATAGAAATCATGTTGGAGTCATATCTGTTGTAACAGCTCTCTGCTCTCTCTCTATTTAAATGAAAACAGAGATCAGAGAAGGGGATTCATGATTCATGATTCATGATGGATGATTAGAAAGAGAAATAGATGGATTGTTAGATTTGAGATAGATAGGGTAGGATAGTAGGAATGGGAGAATTACTATTGAGAAATTGTAATTGTTATTGTTGACTCTCATTGCTGAAGCAGAGAACGAAACTATTGTAATGTTTATGCAATGATTAATATATAAAAACAATTGCAGTCCCTTGCATCTCATGGAGTAATCACAACAGTGCGTCCCTGGAGGCTAAAGGCCCGTCCCTGGTGGATCCACTTACTTCTTGTATCATTATTTTACAGTTTCGTGTGATGGTTTGATTTCCTTTTCATTTCCTTAATTTGCTTTATTCAATAATCTTTTGTTTCTGAACATTTCGCTGAATCGCCCTGTTACATCAAAATCATGATTGGATTGCATTGATAGCAAGATTATTATTTATAATGTCATGCTGTTAATTCTAATATAATACTTCGTTGTCCATTTTAGATTCTATTGTTCATTTATAACTACGGTCGTTGTTCATTTATAACTGTGATTGTTGTTCATTCTACTAGATTAAGATTGTTGATTCAGTTACATTTGCAGTTGCTGTATATTTCTATTTAATTAGCCCTTTTTTCAGTTATATTTAAGATTGCTATTTAATTCTAATAATTTAGCATTACTGTTCCTTTCCATTAATAATTCATTTTTGTTAGATGAAGCTTTGTTGTTCAGTTTTTCAATAGGCTTCGTCACTGTTTCTTTTCTGTGAGGATTTGATTTCATCTTTTAATTGATATTGTAGCAAGTGTGTTTTAGTAAGCATTTCCAGTTATTTGCTTTAGTGTGGATTGAAAGATCAATAATTGTAAAGAACATTGACTATAGTTGTCTAAGTTCTCAGATTGGAGATCTTGCCTATGATTGATTTTCATTTGCATCAGTTTATAGGGGAGAGAGTTATCATTACTGATGGTTGTTTGAGTGAATGATTTAGTTCAGAACATTTCAGTTTCTTGCTGTTCCGATTAGATTTTGTTTCCAACATTTATTTACTTCTGCATTTTAAGCACTATACTGCAAAACATTACTCTTGAGCAAGTGACCACCTCAGACTGAGTACACTCTTGAAATAAAAAATCGTCCATGGGTTGACAATTAATGTGAAGATAATTAGGAGTTAAAAAGACACCTTTTATCACTCAACATTTTGGCACCGTTGCCAGGGAGAATGTAGCGATTTCAAAAGAATAGTGTGCATTTGATGGGTGCCTATTAGGAAAGAATTGGGTATTAAAATGGAAGGTAAGAACCTACGTACGGAGTATGTAAAAGACCTGCTCCCCTGCCCGCTTTCCAGCAGAATTGTTAAAGAACTTAGGGTAGAAATAAATGTTTGAATTTCTGTGTGAATAGCTAAGAAAAAAAAAAAATTGAAAAACAAATCTCATGATTTCATTCAAGTGGTGATGTAAGCACCACCCATTTCACTAACTGATTGAAAAGAACATTTGAAGAAGGAGCCTCAAAGAAACATATGAAAAACATCTTCTATTATGGTAAGAAATGGATCACATTTCTACTTTTGAATTCCCTATCAAAGATCCAGGAGGAGTGACACAAATGCACATAATTCCCCCATCTTCTCTACCAAATTTTCATGGTTTGACAAATGAAGATCTAGATACATTTTTATTTGAGTTTGAAATACTTTGTAGAGGATATGATTATTGTACTAATGATCAAAGGTTGAAAATGTTTCATCTTACTCTAAAAGGAGCAACTCTCTGATGGTTCATGAGCCTAGGTGGGAACTGCATCCAAACATGGGAGGACATGAAGAACATATTCTTGAAAAAGCACCAAAACTATTGCAAGGTCGATGAAGATATTTTCAATATGATACAAGGGGAATATGAAATCTTGGAGGACTATGTGGAGTGATTTCATTACAACCTTCAAAAATCAAAACATAAGCATTTGGAAAAAGAGATTTTAAAAACACTCCTTCTTAAAGGAATAAAAGATGAATTTTTAGAACTCTTAAATTTGATAGGAAAAGGTGATGTTTTTCAGTTATCATATGATGATTTTTGTGAATTGTGTATAAGGTATTCAAGAGGAATCTCCAAGGCCGGTAAGAATTCTAGAGAATTTTCTTCTTTCTTTTCCAAATCTGCTATAAGAACAGGAGACATAAGAGCTGAAATCAATGTTTTTTTTTGAAAATTTGAAAAATGATTTTATTAGCTCTCTAAATTCAAAATTAGATGTTTTGCAAGTTCAGAAAAATCAAGAAATTCAAGAAGTGTTTTTCCCTCATTGCCAAAAGGAGCATCCCATAGATAGTTGTTCTTCCTTATCTAGGATGGAAGTATCATTTCAAAGAGATGAGGAAGTTGCAACAAGGTCAAAACCATGGAAATCATGGCCTACAGGTATGGTTCAAAACAATTCCTCTCCACTTTCTTACTTGCATAATCCATTATGGAATATTAATGTGTTAGGGCAGCCATCTCAATATAACCACCAACCTTGTCTACAAATTTGGCATGGTTCATCTTACGATTGCATGACTACTCTCCCTCATCTTGTAGCACAAACACATTCTCCATATTCTTCACCAACTCTTCCACAACATCTTGCTTGCTCATCAAAACCATCCACTCAACCCAATCATCTACATCATCAAAATGCTTCATTCCGTACACAATTTCCTATTCAACTCATTCCACACCCTCACCATAATAAACAAGTACAACATGCTTACAGTGTTGAACTGCAAAATTTACCGACCCTTCCCACCCATTCTATCTCACATGTGCCATTAGAGAAAACTTACAATGAGATTCAAAATGTTTCAAATTCAAAGATTGTAGAAGTTATGGAAGAAAATGAGGTTTCTTTTAGTTTGCTTCAACAAACCACTTTAAAAACTCAAGAACTTCATGATATGATGGCTATGACAAATTAAGAAAGTAAAGGATATATTGAATATTGGTTTCATTTCATCACTTATTTGCAAAATCACTCTATACTTCAACAATTTTTGACACCATCTTTTCAAGGGAAGTTGGCTTCTCATACCCTAATATTCATTAATATGCATTTTTCAAATTTGGGTATGTACATACATGAAGCCTTATTTCGAAAGTGGTTCCATTGGAAGTACTCCTATATGTAATCATATTCATTTTTCAAATCAAGGTAGATTATGGTAGAAAATAAATAAATAAGGACATAAATAAATGCATTTTGTTTTAATGTAAAACTAGTTGTTTTTGTTGCAACATGTTGTCGAAATTAACATCGGTGATAAATGTTTTAATTCATTTGTGTAAGTAGATGATTTAGAATGGAAATAGTAGTTTTACAAACACTCATATACATTTTTATCGCCAAGTTGGAAAAAATGCTTGAATATCATATTTTTTGGCTTGTGGGCTTGATAAAATTTTTGAAAATATAGTCGGGACAGTCATGTTTTGAGGGACCAAAAGGGAATATTATTAAAACCTATTTCTATCATAGGTAACCCTTGCTGTCTAATTTCCATTCCAATTTGAATCACTCAATTTGGATTTGAAACGAAAAAGTTAGAACCAAAACATTGACAGGGTGTCTAATAGGCAACTCAAGAACACAGATGGGACAGTGCGTTTTTGGAGGTCTAAATCACTATATTTTTAAACCTATTTCTATCATAGGTAGCCTTTGATATCTAATTTCCAACCCAATTTGAATCACTCAATTTGGATTTGAAACGAAAAAGTTAGAACCAAAACATTGACAGGGTGTCTAGCGGGCAACTCACGAATAGAGTTGGGACATTCAATTTTTGAAGGCCTAAATGACCATATTTTTAAAATATGTTTCGTTGGTAGATTTTCCTATGAATCTAGTTTACAAAGCAATTGGAATCACTCATTTTCGATATCGTATGAGGAAGTTATGATCAAAATACTGACTATCTATCATAAATCAGCACTCTTAGAACTCTGTCTTTCCGACTGTTCCTTAGAGTATTTGACCCATCATTTCTTCTTGTCTGCAAAATCGGTTTCTCTTGGAGATAAAGAAATGAATCTAATTTCATTTTCAATTTGAATCATTCAAATCCAACATCAAACGAAGAATCTATGCTTAAAATATTCACTGTTGTTCTAAGTGGGGTAATCGAAAATGACTTTGTTATGCAGGTTGTTCTAAGTAAAATTGACATATCATATCATTAAATTTTTAAATCCTGTTTCTATTGGATATATACCTTTGAATTAGCTCTCATCTGGCTTTAGAATCACTCAATTTGGACGAAAAACAAAGAAGTTGTGATTAAAACACTGTTGGTTAGTATGGTCGACCACTGCTCTCCCACAGGTGATAAATATATTTTACTTTGTTATTTTCTCAATGGATTTGTTATATAGAGTAACTACTTGTTTTTTTTTGCATAAGTCTTGGATTATGAGAGTCCGATCACCTCTCTTTCTCCATGATTTAATGTTTTATTGCAAGTAAACACTCATTTTTTTCCAGGTCCTAAGAGAATAAAAGAAGGTCAATTTATGGACGAGCAATTCTTGAAAGAAATTTTAATGAAATTTCATCCAACTCATTACCCAATAGGTTCTTAATAGAAGAAATGAAGAATTGATTTCCATTTGAAGATTCATGTCTTGTCACTGCTGCCAAAACATTTTTCAAAGAGATCATTTTTTTTACATAACATCATAGCTGTTGTAACTTAATTAATTTATTTACATACTATTTTTAAATAAAATGTTGTTTCTTTTCCGATTTCCCTTATATTTTGTGTTTCAGGTGTTGCTTCCTTCAAACTGTAACCCATCCTCAGCATCAATACAGTGAACAATTAATTCGTTTTTTGCGTTCCTGCATTTTATGATTGTGCATTTTTGTTGTTCCTTTTTGAAAGAACAACACTTCTACATTTTTGTTGTTCCTTTCTGAAGGAATAATACTTCTGCACTTCTGCATTTTTGTTGTTCCTTTTCGAAGGAACAACACTTCTGCACTTTTGCATTTTTGTTGTTCCTTTTCGAAGGAACAACAATTCTGCACTTTTGATGTTCGTTTCCGAAGGAACAACACTTCTGCATTTTTGCTGTTCCTTTCCAAAGGAACAACATTTCTGCACTTCTGCATTTTTGTTATTCCTTTGAAAAGGAACAACACTTCTGCATTTTTGTTGTTCCTTTCTGAAGGAACAATGCTTCTGCATTTTTGCTGTTCCTTTTCGAAGGAAAAACACTTCTGCATTTTTGTTGTTCCTTTTCGAAGGAACAACATTTCTGCACTTCTGCATTTTTGTTGTTCCTTCGGAAAGGAACAACACTTCTGCATTTTTGTTGTTCCTTTCCAAAGGAACAATACTTCTACACTTTTGCATTTTTGCTATTCTTTTCTGAAGGAATAACACTTCTGCATTTTTACTATTCCTTTTCGAAGGAAAAACACTTCTACACTTCTGCATTTTTGATGTTCCTTCGAAAAGGAACAACATTTCTACATGTTTGCCATTCCTTTCTGAAGGAACAACATTTTTGCATTTTTGTTGTTCCTTTCAAAAGAACAACACTTTCGCATTTTTGTTGTTCCTTTCAAAGGAACAACACTTTCGCATTTCTGTTGTTCCTTTCAAAGGAACAACATTTTCGCATTTTTTGTTGTCCCTCTTAAGGAACAAAATTTTTTCGCATGCATTTTTTGTTGTTGTTCCTTTTAAAGAACAACACTTTTTTTGGGTGTATTTTTTTGTTGTTCCCTACAGGGAACACCATTTTTTCACATGCATTTTTTTGTTGTTCCCTCTAGGGAACAACACTTTTTCATGTGTATTTTTGCTTTTTGACTTGCATTTCCTTTGTTTTTCCCTACAAGGAACATCAATTTTTCGAGTGTTTTTGTTGTTCCTTCAAAGGAACAACACTTTGAGAGTATTTTCAAGAACAACCCTTCCTTCCTCTTGTGGGATTATTCATAGTTCATTTTAATCACATTTTACTGATTCTCTTTCATGGCATGAAGTACACTACTTTTATGAGGACAAGAATTATGGATTCTATTGAAGCGAGTTAATATCATTCACGTTATGATCTTTAATAGGACAACTCCTTGATGATAGATTATTTTCAAAAGGGACACAATATTTATATACTACTTTACTGCATTGCTTTCTGTTGAACATGATACTGATTGATCATCTTAATACCATGTTGGTTCCACCCTTCCTGGTTTCTCTATCTATACTAAATGAGATTATGGGTATATTTTTTTTTCTATTAACATGTTCAACTTCTTCCATCATTCTTGCTCTTAAGGAGTACTGAGCCTCCTTCTTTTTATCATAAAAATGTGTAATAGGAACAAAATTTTGTTCGCAGATGGAGGATAGGGGGTCTCATTACGAGCTAGTCTACCATGTTCATAAGGTTGTAACAAAGTGACATTCCCATTATGGCCACCACACCAGGGTTATGATCCATTGGATAGCCAAATTATCCTTGGAACAGGAGGTCTCATCACGAGCCGACCTGATCACTTTTGCTACATCCCAGTGAATGGCAGTGTGGTTATCTAGTTACTACGCCAGCACACTGATCTCTTCTGTAGAACAACACTAGAACACTCCATTTCTAAATTGAGGATCCTGGCTCATACGGGTTAAAAAGAAACCCTGCTGAGGCTATGGACGTCTGCTGGCAGCAGAGGCTCTGGTTATGGTATTGACATTATATCTTATCATCAATTATTACTATAATACCCTTTATTATTTTCTATTTTTATCGGAGAAGTTATTTCCTTAATTTTTTCCCTCTTTTGAACCTTTATGCATGAGAAATTGTTTTCAGATCAATCGCATCATTTTCAGTTAGAATACTGTTAGCAAAGCATATTTTTGGCATATTGTTGTCATTTCTCTTTTTCGCATAACTTATCATCAATCTAAAGCGTCCTATCTCTTATTCATAACTATCTTTACACACTCTGCTCTTATTATAGCCATACCTCTTACCGTCCTATTATTGATATGTGTACTCTGTTTCATTTACTGATGTATTGTTCATTCCCTTGCCTTGCCATCAGCACAACACCTTTCATATGTTTTATGGTCATGGAATCCCTTTTCCAATTGACGTGGGGAATGTATGCATTATGGGATAGTATGCGATATGATTACTACACTGCCATAACTTGTTGATTTGACAAAATATTAGTATTGCATGTATACAAAAGTTTTTCTGATTGAAATATTTGCATGCATCTTACCTATTGCTATTCAAAACTAACATTGTGGATTCAAGAACATTGTATGCGAAATAGTGATTGTTTACAGGAGAACAACAAGTATGGAGGGGAAACTCTATTTGCAGCATGACCACACTATTGAAACTAAAAGAAGAGGCTCGAGCAACTCGCGAACACGAACAATTGTTCAAACATGAGGTGCTTGCTTGGATTCCACCTTTTGCATCACTTTCAGCACCAACTCAGCCTACATCAGCTTCAACAAATGCCAGTCCATATATGTTATTCTACATTTTTCTTTTTGGAAGTAAAACTTGAGGTGAAATAGCATAATTTTCTGATTTATTACGAGTTTAGGAGAATTTCATGAAAGTCCATTTTGAGCATTATTTATCATCATTCATTCCACATCTTTACCACTTACCATTTTTCAATGGGATATCATCTTTCAGTTTGGGAGAGTGTTGCTTTCATTCATTTCTTTCTTATGACCATTGTCATTAATATTGTTTATTATCCATTGTTATTCTTATTCATTCTCAACACCCCCTTATTCCATGATTGTTTTACACCAAGCATAGTGTTCAACAGATGGTAGTGACTACCTCAATTTGTTTTCTAGCATTGCATGAGGGCATGCTAATTCTTCAGTTTGGGGGAGGAATTGCTACGCATGATGGATGTTTTCTACTTTCTTTCTCATCTAAGGCATAAAATTTCATTTTTACACAGTGCGAAATTGATTTCCATATATTTTTAAAACTATGAACTCAATTCTTTTGATTTCTAGAAAACACAGACGTATCATCAAAATATGCAAACCCAAAAAATTTCAAGTTAAATTAGTTCGTAAAATTTTGGAAATCATGCACTATCACTTACAACCATTTTTCTTATATCTCATGATCCATGCATCAAAACGGTCTAATTTTTGGATCATAGAAGCATTAATATATTATAAATATACTTGCAAAATTTCAACAAAATCTAGTTTGTAGTTTTTGAGAAAATGGTTAATGAAGTTTGTTGTTACTTGTATCATATTTTGTTGCAACTTCATATACACATAGTTGAATGTCAATGTAAAAATTGTTACGCCTTCATCAACATTGTTAAAATTGAATATTTATTATTTGAGGAATGATTCTTTTGTTCCATCCATTTCATGAGTTGGGATGAACAAATTTTTTTATTTGCTTGGTTAACACATGGGTTATGTCTTTGGGTTGCATGAGAACATGCAATATATTTAGTTTTTTGTTGCATGAGGACATGCAATATATTCAGTTTGGGGGTGTGTTGGGTCGTTAATTGTCATTATTATTATCACTTTTGAACGTATGTTCCACCCATTTCTACTCTTCTTTATCATGTCATTTATCATAATTTATCATATAATTCTATTTTATAATTATATATGCTTTTATGGATAAATATTATTTATTCTGCTTTATTTTTAATAAATTAATGATTATGCATAATTTTACCAATGATAGTTTATTAATAAATTGGTTGTAACATCACTTACCATTTTAGCCTCCAAAGATATTTTCCAGATTGAAGATTTGATCATTAAATGTGCCAACTTAGAAATTCGTTGGAATAAGAAGTGACAATTTTGTATTGAACGGATCGGGCAAATGGAGAAGAATCTGGAAAATACGAAACATGGGTTTTGTTCAGAACGGACCAAATAAGTTTTGTTGTAAGCAGTTTTCCAAAATTCCACCCGTACTAATAGAAACAGAAGGTTCTCTGAAGACATTTTTATCATAATCGCTATGTGGCCGTTTTCCAAATTATCCCAGTTGCAATACCAAATTCGACCTGTTCCTGTTGAATGATTGATGGAAAGATATTTCAGATATGATCTCGCTTATCAATTTTTTGAGAACAATCCAATTTTGTAATAGAAATCATGTTGTAGTCATCTCTGTTGTAACTGCTCTCTGCTATCTCTCTATTTAAATGAAAACAGAGATCAGAGAAGGGGATTCAGGATTCATGATTCATGATGGATGATTAGAAAGAGAATTAGATGGATTGTTAGATTAGAGATAGATAGGGTAGGATAAGAGGAATGAGAGAATTAATATTGAGAAATTGTAACTGTTATTGTTGACTCTCATTGCTGAAGCAAAGAACGAAACTACTGTAATGTTTATGCAATGATTAATATATAAAAACAGTTGCAATCCCTTGCATCTCGTGGAGTAATCACAACAGTGCATCCCTAGAGGCTAAGGGCCTAGCCCTGGTGGATCCACTTGCTTCTTGTATCATTATTTTACAGTTCTGTGTGATGGTTTGATTTCCTTTTCATTTCCTTAATTTGCTTTATTCAGTAATCTTTTGTTTCTGAACATTTCACTGAATCGCCCTGTTACATAAAAATCATGATTGGATTGCGTTGATAGCAAGATTATTATTTATAATGTCATGATGTTAATTTTGATATAATACTTCGCTGTCCATTTCAGATTCTGTTGTTCATTTATAACTATGGTCGTTGTTCATTTATAACTGTGATTGTTGTTCATTCTACTAGATTAAGATTGTTGATTCAGTTACATTTGCAGTTGCTGTATATTTCTATTTAATTAGCCCTGCTGTTCAGTTATGTTTAAGATTGATGTTTAATTCTAATAATTTAGCATTACTGTTCCTTTCAATTAATAATTCATTTTTGTTAGATGAAGCTTTGCTGTTCATTTTTTCAATAAACTTAGTCGTTGTTTCTTTTCTGCAAGGATTTGATTTCATCTTTTAATTGATATTGCAATAAGTGTGTTTTAGTAAGCATTTTCAATTAAATTTCCATTTCCAGTTATTTGCTTTAGTGTGGATTGAAAGATCAATAATTGTAAAGAACATTGACTATAGCTGTCTAAGTTCTCAGATTGGAGATCTTGCCTATGATTGATTTTCATTTGCATCAATTTACAGGGGAGAGAGTTATCATTACTGATGGTTGTTTGAGTGAATGATTTAGTTCAGAACATTTCAGTTTCTTGCTGTTACGATTAGATTTTGTTTCCAACATTTATTTACTTCTGCATTTTAATCACTATACTTCAAAACATTACTCTTGAGCAGGTGACCGCCTCAGACTGAGTACACTCTTGAAATAAAAAATCGTCCCTAGGTTGACAATTAATGTGAAGATAACTAGGAGTTAAAAAGACACATTTTATCGCTCAACACACTTCAACCTCTGATCTAATTCCCAAGGTGTCTCACCTAGTTGCATCGCAATTTCCTTGAACCCCACAGTAGATTGCGCTTCAGATTTAGGCCTATTGATTTTTTTTTTTTAGTGCAGTCTGGATAACTACCACTCCAACATTTGGGTTATCGTTAGAGTACTTGATGTATCAAGTTAGCGCGCGATCCTGCAGAGCACTAACCAATGTTGCCTTATTCATGTTATCATCTGTAACACCCTGAGCTTCCCATACCGCTTTCACGATGAACCAAAACTGGTTCGGGTCCTCATTTCCCAAGCCTTTGAACAAATGAAGCTTCACTGAATTTGCCATACTGAACTGCGGTAGAGGTGGGGGTGGTACGAGTGAAGTTGCAAGTGATGGTGGTGAAGTTGGAGGTGGTGTGGGTGGAGGTGGTATTTGCGGGAATCCTTGTCTTATTAATTAAATAACACTTCATGGAGAAACCTACACTATCCCTTCTTCGTCACCTTGCGGAGGTGAAATCAATGGGATATATTCAGGACCCTTTTTTCGTTAATTCTTGTAAGCTTTTCCACTTCGTGTAGCTCCAAACACCAAGGTAGCTGCATAACCTGTTTTTCACACGATAACATTTTAATCCAGGTACTCAAAGATTTCACGTGCTTACCTCGCAGTCCTTTGAAAAGGCGTTGCTCCGCCTCATTGTAGTTGACTGAGGTATCGTCCGTGAATTTAGTTACAAATCCTCCTATGATGCTATCGAGCCAATGATCGACGACATGGATGATCTTATCCTCAGATGCTTCCAACCTCCATACTAGCTCTGGGGCCCATACAATAGGATCGTCAAGTTTCCACCTTCCTTGGCTATCTGCTAGCTTTGTGATCCACTTGCATAGGTCAACCAGAAAGGAACAGAAAAAGATTTCGTGGATCTCTGTATACAGGTACCTATCTAGTCACTGTTCCTTAGTCAGTCGTCGACTTCTGTTCTCCTGCGCCGCGAATTCATGGATCTTCCTATCCAACCAGTCTCCAATCTCTTTCTTAGTTGGATTCCAGTGATATGACATCACACATATCTTATGCAGATTCCAGTCCCGACAATAGAACCATTTGTTGGCTTGTTGGGGCCTGACTCAGGTTCAACGTTAATTAGCCAAACAAATCCCTACACTACTGGCCCTTTCGGCATCAGCCTGGAGAGCGTGGGTTTAAGTCTCACCCGAAGCAGTATGGGGGGATGCTAGAACCAAGTTTCCGCACCCTGAGATGGTTGTGATGTCGTTTTATTCCTTCTATTCCTGCCTTCACGCAAGTCACTTAGTTTTAGGGCTCTGTATACCTAACCCCTTATTCCTTCCTTTGATACCTCTGTGAAAGGGTACGACTAACCTTTGCGCAACCTTAACCTTCAGTTTAGACACTTTCGTGCTGCTAAGGCAACATATTGCAAAAATTGTCCAATTATATTAAGAATCTTACTTATCTTATTAGATACTAATAGTTAGCACCGCGTAAACAGATATCCTTATTTGCGTTCAGTTATCCAACATAATTATACACATTCGCACATCACATGAGCATTATAAAGGAATTTCATACATAAAATGGCAAGATGCATCAATCGGAACAAAGACACAAAAATTACAGAATAATTCTTTTTATTGATATCTTCCAAGTTATTACAGACTCTATCCACCCTACACACACAACTATAGGGGTCCGCGCACTCAGCTGCTCACTTCTACCTTAGGCCTCTGCGCACTCAGCTGTAGAGCCTCTACCTACGCTACGACCTGAAACGTAGACTTCTTACTTCAGAGCTATGACTCTCTTACATGATCTTTCTATCTCTATCCCTAAAACTACTTAGAGATTAGCTCTTTTTATAACATCCCATGGTCCGCGAACCATGGGTGGATCTTTTACAGCCGACTTTTACTTTACAAAACTAAGGGCAGATAACCCTTTATGACTTATGACACCTTCGCGCTCCGCAACCACAAAATGCAGAGTCTTTACAAGTTTATTACAATATTTGACAAAAACATGGGCTTTTAGCCCTAAAATTGTCCTTTGGGGGATCCCATTCCTAATAGGAGAACTCTTGGAGGAGTGTGGCATACTTAGGATTTGGAGAAAGAAGGAAAAGAAAGAGCAGGAAAGCGCAAGAGGACATTGGGATAAGCAACTACAATGGGTTTTGTTTGTAGGTGAGCTGCATGTATGATTTCCTTGTTAGGTTGGGCATGCATGACACATGCGTGAGGGTTTCTTAGTCATGATCTGTCATTGGCATGGAGGATTGTCTGGATTGATAGTGGTTTTGTCTAGCCTTTCCATTTCCTAGATAGCCATGCTGATGTGGGTGTATTTCCTTTTGTTTTTTGGTTGGTTCTCATGTTCCTCATGGCTGTGGATTGAGTTACTGGTTGTTGGAAGCCTTGGTTGGACAAATGATCTAGAAACCCTATAATAGCTTGGGTTGAGTTACTAGTCCTGGAAGCCTTGGTTGGACAAACACTCTGGAATCCCTTAGTGGGTTGATTTATTAGCCTTGGAAGCCTTGGTTGGGCAAATGCTCTAGAAGCCCTTGGTGGTTTGAGTTACTAGTCCTGGAAGCCTTGGTTGGACAAACGCTCTAGAAGACCAACTATAGTTGTGGGTTGAGTTACTAGTCCTAGAAGCCTTGGTTGGAACAAATGCTCTGGAGCCCTTGACAACTTGAGTAGAGACCAATCTGGTGATGGTTAGTGATGTTTGACCGTGAGGTGGAATCACTAGTTGAGGGTTGAGGTGGTTTGGCCTCTAGAAGCCCTGGTTTGGTTTTGTTTGATTTGTTTCATGAGATCCCACATTCATGCTTGGAATATGGCACATGGGTGATTAACTGATAGAGAGATTTGGTTCAACCAATCTATGGTCGGATGGTACTTGGAAATCCCAAACCTAGCTACATTTTGCATGTGTTAATAAGAGCTTTTTTCCTCTTCTATTGATGGGTAAATATACTTGTCCATATGTGGGTTTTATGGTCATTATACCTTTGTTAATTATGTTGAATATATATTGGTTATGATAATGTTTTATGACAAACTTGATGTATGATTAGAAAATGAATGAACAATGGATATATGACCTAATAGATGATAATGCAACTATTGTGATAAGGCATCAATGTTTCCTTATGAATCTCAGATAAGTGTGAGACCCCTATGCTCAATTCTGTTGTTATGACTTGTAGATTTCATATTTGTGACACGTTTGATGAAATTCTTGTTATGTCTAATAGGGTCCAGATCAAGTATGTGTACAAATGATTGCATCAGTAGCCTTATTCCATTGTTGTTTATCATTTCTGGAAGTTTCATGAAGTTATGGGCAGTGGCCTGAGCCTTGGTCCTGAAAAAGTGGTACAGAATCTAGGGGTCGTTGGCTCAGAACTGGCTAAAAATTTCCACAGTCACTGGCATGTGTTGTTGTGGGAGTGATTGGAAGACCTTAGTCACATCCATGGCTTGTCATGAGAGTGACTGAGGGTCTAGATCAATGAAATGTCAAGTTGTCTCAGGGGTTGGTCACCTGGAAGGTTTGGTCACCCTGAAGGGTTGGTTGGCTCCTGAAGGTTCTGTAGCATGTGTGGAAGGTCATAATGGCTTTGTCTTGTCAGTTCCACTTCCTTAACTATACATGGGGAGTTGAATCACATCATAGTAACCTCTTGTCACATGTTTACCCCAGCAGATTGGTCAACTTGGGTAAATGTGGGAGGAGGGTGTTATAGACTGGTACCAGAGCATGGTTCACCCCTTGGACTGGATTGGTGGTGTGTGTTGGGCACGCATACATATCGGTTGCATATGTGTTCTTCATGCTTATGGTCTATTTTCTTATTGTGTATGCATGGTGTTGGTCATGGTTGAATTCGTGTCGTCATGTGAAAGTTGATGGTGTTGTTGGGTGTGGTCATCATGAGTGCATGTCGGTTGTGCATTAGTTATGCATGTTAGTGTTTATGTGTTGTTATGAATACATTGACATGGTGATAGTTGTCATGCATGAATTCATGGTATGTGGTTGGTATGGTCATGCATTGATGATTGCATAATGGTTGAAATGATGATTAAATGTTGATATGATTATGTTTATATATGTATTGCGTTAATCTAGTTGGTATTACAAATAAGATATCTTCCCCTGAACTAAATTGAGGTGCTTTGGTTTGATAATGATTTGGTTTAGTTGACATGATATACCTTGCAGGAAGAGAATATCAAAGATGACTAGCAAGATGGTAGAATACAGCTCACGAGATTCTCCTTATAGATCAGATGAGCAACATGGTGAGGGATATTCTCCTCACATAGTAGACACTCTGAGAAGTTTGAAGGTAGAAATAAGGAGTTGCAAAGAAGATAATGACCGAATCATTCAATCAAAAGAGAGACTTGTTAGGACATAGGAGAAACAAGAAGAAGTCAATGCAATAATTCTTTAGAGCTTGTCAGACTTGCAGAGATAGGAACTGCTTAGAATCAGTCATGGATAGGAGGATATGACTAATGGGGCATATGGTAGCAGATCACATTGATCCGAACTTAAGCAGGAACGCAACAACTTATAGATATAGTCATAAACATAGAGATGTAGTAGAAAAAAACTTCATTTCATTAATAGGAAAATACTAAACTATGCTTACAAGCAGAATGGAAATAAGATAGCTCGGGCAATGGTAGCTTATCTCAAAGAAGAGATGTGGTGGCTACATGCCTCTGAACTGAGTTACAATGAGGTTCAAGGGCATTTTTATTATTCAACAATAAGAGAAAACCCTAAACAACCAAAACCCTAGCCCAAGGAGATGTAACACCAAGAGTTTATGGGCCCCATTGGGGTTAGTTGGGTAGCCAACTTCCCAGGGTCGTAACTTGGTCATATTATCTTTGTTTGACACATATGATACCTTGTTGGAAAGATCTCTTCGAGGACTACAATAGCCGATGCAATTATCTTAGCAATTGTTGCAAGAATTTTTCCCAAAAAAAAAAGTCGTTTAGGGCCTCAAAACGGCTCTAGAAGTTCATGACCCCAAAAACTACCTGTTGTGCTTTACAAACAACCCCCCATTTCATGTTATTTTTATTCATAAAAAACATTAAAATGTGAAATGGGTCCCTTTAAATAAAATTGATATCAAAACTTTTACTTAACAAAAGTCCGATAATCAAAGGAGCGCTTTATAAAAAACCCTTTTTAAAGCAATATCCATTTAAAAAAGAAATAAAGCAAATATTCGGTCATTGCGATAAAGTGATCGCAAGATCGCATATCGCAGTGACATGAAGGACACAAGAAAATGGCATAAGGCTAGCCCCAATGCGATATAGTATTCGGCGATCGGCGATCGGCGATACCCAATGCACCACCAAAGCACCCCATATCAATGCCCCGATGCGATAAGCTATCGGCGATCGGCAATCGGCAGTTCCCCTTTGTTATAATCACATTGCGCATATGCCTTTCGTCGATGCGATATCGCAATCGGCGATCGGCGGGTCCCCTTGTTTGAACTTTAATGCACATATGCCTTTCGCCGATGCGATATCGCAATCGGCGATCGACGATACTCAATGCATGGTTAAGCCAGACTTGTTATAGCCCCCGATGCGATGCGATAAGGCATGGTTTTCAATAGAAAGTCGTTAAAGTGATTGGAAAGCTCAATTTACTGTTATTTAAGGCATAATCACTCCCGCTCGGCCGCCAATACGTCCATTGCATGCTTAAAGAGATCTCTCGACTAAATATTGATATAATGGGCATTTATAAGGTGGCAGGTTCTATACAATCATTTAATGGATTCATGTCCTAAGATCTGTCCATAGATTGTCTCCGCGCCTGTTTTAAAAAGCAAAATATATCAGTGCGCATCTATTCATTTGCTATCAATTGTAAGTTTTATCGCTATCTCTCTGTGTTACGCCAAATTGCCTCTCTGTGCAGAATTCAGTCTTAGACAGGAGTTCGAGCATGATGGGTAAGAAGTCAAAGAAAATTGCAGGTGCTTCCAATCCACCAGTCGCAGGACAAGCCGCAGCAAACAGCAAAAAAGGCCTAATATCTGACACAATATGCGCAGGCCTCGCCAGAGTCACTTGGCAAGGAACTTATGACTTAATTGAGGCCGAGAAACCAACGCAGACGGTAGAAGAAGCTACCGCGGATTCGTTAAAAAAGTCGCACTGCACTCTCAAAGATTTGGCTGATTCTTTCCTCCATAGGATAGCAGCAAGGGAGCAAATTCTCCCATATATAGACGTTGTGCGATGGGCAATTGAAGAAATCCCCATCACGGACAGAACTTTCAGCACAAGGGATGGAAGGATTTTTGGGTCATTTAAGCTAGAAGACCTGAGGCAAATGTATCATTTGCCTAAGCCGGAGAAGATATACAATAGCGCCTTCTTGGAGAAGTTTGCGAGCGAGAATGAGATCGAGTCCGAACCTATTAAGGACTGGAGGCAAAATCCAAATAAACACAAGCATGAATCCTCCGGTAAGTACTCGGTCGACTCTTTGGCTTCTCCTTATTGCTATGCGGGTATAATGATGTGTAGATTGTGGGGTTTACATGACTCTGCCATTTTTACCATTGAGATGGTTCCTCTTATGGAGGTGGCAGTGAACAACACGATTATGGATTGGGCGACTATCCTTTCGGATAAGCTAGCAGTAGCTGTTAGTGACTTTAGGAATAAAACTAGAGTCACTGAGAGGAAAATTCCCCCATTTTACTATAGTGCATATATCCTAGATACCTTGTGTTTCAATTCCGAATTCCCTATTCTTGGTTGGAGGTGGACTGCACAGGACCCCTCGCCCATTCATATTTATCATCGCAAGATGTGGAAGTCATCCTATAAAAACCACTTGTATCAGATTTGTAATGGTTTCATGGTTCCCGTTTATTATGTCAATTTTTGATAACCCATCAAGGATCTCCTAGCCTAGCTCTTTGACTTGCCAGGCGTGGTAGTTGGTTTGGTGAAGAGCATTTTACTTATATTAGAGTCTTTGGCAGTCAAGCCAATCCTCATGTCCTCCCCTTATATGTTCCTGATAAATTGCTAGCAAGGGAAATTGCATACCATATTACAGCTGAGAGTACTACACAGACTCTCAAAAAGGAGAAGAAAAGGGGCTGGCCTACTTTTCCCTTCAGATGTGGTGTCTTCACCCTGCATGATCTCAAACATGCAGAAAAAGAGGCCACAAAGATTCAAGCTCTAAATCTGGCTACAATCCCGAATAGAGCATTTTACCCAAAGCGAACTGCATATGCTGCTTTGGAACATGCCAAATTAGCAACATTTGATCATAAAGAAGATATGTTCGATGACATGTTCTCTTCGGCTGAATCAATAGGTCAAGCCAAAGAGCTCGCCAAGATAAGATACAACGATGAAGGATTAACTGAGTTTAATAAACTTAGAGAACAGAGGTTGCAAACTCTGCCTCCAGATTTATTAACGCCAACCCAAGCAGCATCATCAAGCGAGCCTAGCCAGCAACAGACAAAGGAACCTCCCGCTACAACGAAAGATCATAATAGCGAGCAGGAGGAACAACAGAGGAAAGACCAAGAAGAGAAGCTGAAGAAAGAGCAGGAAGATAAACAACGCAAAGAGAAGGAAGATAAACAACGCAAAGAGCAGGAAGATAAACAGCAAAGAGAGCAGGCGGAGAAACGGCGAAAAGAACTGGAAGAGCAACAAAAGGAAAAACAAGAACAATTGCTGAAGGAGTCTCAATCTAAACAGACCACCACCGATACTAATGTGGGTGCTATCACAGACCCTGAATTGCTAAAGGAATGGCAGCAATTCGATACATTATCAGTGGAGGGAAAGACTCAAAAAGTACCGATACTCCTAAAACCAGCAATATCCAGGATGATACCTCATCTCAGGTTCTGAGTGGAACCAGCAGCCCACCTAAAACTAAAGATATTGAAGTAATTCCGAAAGGTCCCAGCGACCAAATCATTCTACAAGTAGAAGATATTCCGCCATTGGATGTCTTCTACAGCCCAAGGCATAGAGCAGTGGTAAAACGATCGAGGAAGAGATGAAGGCTTGATCAACCTTCTATCTTTCCAGAAAAAACGGTCACAGGCAATGTAGTGTGGAAGGAGAAACTGGATCCCTCCAATGATTTAACCAAATTGTCACAGTACGCTGGAGCTTATTCAGCTGCAACTATCGACAAAGCATCGGAGGTTAGTCTTTTGTTAAAGACTAAAGACCAAGAAATCTCCACTTTACAGATAGAATTAGCTGAGATAAAACAGAGGGTAATGCAAGCAGAAGAGCAGTTAGCGGCACAACAACAGAGGACAGCGTAGGTAGACGAGAAGTTATTGGTGCAACAGCAAACAAATAACCAATTGGCTCAGCAATTGGAAGCGGAGAAACAGAGGATTGATCAGGCAGCGATCCAGAAACAGAACGAATTAACGGAGGCTTTGGAAAACTTGAAAACAGTGAATGAGCAATTAGTGAAGACCAAGGATGAGCATATCACTCAAATAACAGCACGGCTAGAGAAGATTAAAGGAGATTCGCAGATAGCAGAATTCAGGAAAGAGGCAATGTTGATAAACAATGCGCTGATATCGCAAATTAAACTCTTGTGTCATCAAATCTCTCAATCGGAGCCACTCTGCGAATTAACTACATCCATAAACGAGCAGGTAGAGAAAGCAAGGGATGACTTGAATCAAGCCGATGAGGCTATCACTGCATATCTTGAATGGCAAGATTCGAAGTCGGGAAAAGCCTCCAATTTGCCAAGGATACTTGAGGTTCATAAATATATACTTTTCACGGAATGGCACACACACGTGTTAAAGGCAGAGAGAGCAGCTTCTAGATGTAGATTAACTTCTGGCAATTTAGTTGATCTAGTTAACGACACTCTCTACATAGCAAACATGATTTCCCAGTGTACACCGGGAAAGATTAATACAGAAAATGCATTGGAGCAAACATGTTATCCAGAGTTAGAAGGCAGAGGAAGATTAATCCCTGGAGTTAATAGTTTAAACATGGAAACATATTGGCACTTCCTAGTCAAGCCTCATGAACAAAGAGCCGCCCTCAAATGTTTAACAAATGCCATCCAGTGTATGATTCCTGACATCCAAGACGCCACCTACGCTGCCCAGCTCAGTTCGCAGCTCAACAAACCTCCGGAAATTGAGCCAATTCTTGCCATTAATCAGCTCAGATCCAAAGGAAAGCAGCCGACCGAATGAATCATCCTCCAGCTCCCCAGATCGCCAGCTGAAATAGCAACAAAAGTTATTGATATCAGCTTAAGTAGCATTTCTGTTTTATAGATATTTAGATTAGCATAGTATTTATAGACCCTTTCATGTTTTTAGAAAGGGTTGTAAAATTTTGTAATAGACTTAACAGACTGAAGTTTGCACTATTGTGCTTCAACCTTTATTCTTTTATGAAACTCGACCAGTCGTTCTTACTTTAATGGAGAAATTTCTTTACACAATTGTGCACTATTGTCGTTGATTGAGGAATGTTTATGCGTTAAGGAAAGAACTACACATAGCAATTGATATCTGAGAGTGGCAAGCAGCTCAAATGGTATTTCTATCTTTGTCTGAAGTCATTCTGTGTATGTGAATTGTTATGCAATTATTCTTGCTATCATTGATTGTATGCATGCGCTATAACAACAAATCTTATTCATTCCACTATTGGGTGTTTATATGATGTGCCTTTACCTTTAAATCGTGTATATGATAATGATATGAATGTATAAAGTGTAGTAATTTCGCTTCAATCGCTGCGCTTAACTATTTAAGCACAACAATCTTAAATGATTCAATATCTATGCCTTAAAGATACAGTCATCTATATGTTTGTCTTTTAGATATAGAGCATCAAAAGCTACGCTTTAGAGCTCAATAGATTCCCGGGATAGTTTCATTTACTTATATTTCTGTCAATAGTTCCAGCCTTCCGCCTATCACTAGTGTTATTTACAAAGCATTCACTCATCCCATTTATCTATTTCTGGGAAACTGGTCCCATTACCCCCAGTCAGAGCCACTATCCCAAACGGAAAAGGAGTTGTACTAAGGTCCAGACCGGGTGGTTTCCCCAATGTTGTTGCAACGATTTTCAAGGCATCAACATTTTTGGCGCTAGAAGGAAGGCCCTGACTGTGAATGGCAAGCAAACCCAAACCTGCAAGCCATTCTAAGAGTAATTCTCCCTCCAAAACCCCTAGTTATTCTCGATCACATGCTGGTTCTCCAACGCACAATCAAGAAGAACAGGAATCAACTACCACTGCTCACACCCATCATACTCCAGAACAATTGAGTCTTGAATCCCCTGAAGTCCAGTCTCTTATCCACAAACTTCATACCTTCTCGATTTCGCCACAAAGATCTGAAGTATCACAAAGCAGTGCGACTTCGCAGTTTAATCTATCTCATCCACTTACCAAACTTCAAAGTGGAAAGCTTGGTATCGAACCCATTGAGTTCCCTTTACCCGAAAGGAAAAGGGCCAAGAAACATACCGAAGGGTCTGAGAGTGGAGAACTTTCATCCACATCATCCATTTCATCTCCCCATCTACAAAGTCAACCACCCACTCCTCCATTACATATTGTTGTCCACCAGGGAACAGAAGCCTCAACATCTCAATCTACTCACCCCTCAACATCATCTACTTCCCATACATCTGGAATCCCGATAGTAGTATCAACCACTGGTACTATTACAATGGTAGATCCATGGACCAGACCTGGTGCGGTCAATATGCCTGCATCATTGCATCCTTTACCAGATGCTCCTGAAAAATGGCTTCCTAAATTTAATCCAGACGATGGAACTCATGCCGAAGAACACATTAATAATTTCATGTTGTCGGTCAACTTGAAAGGGGTAACACAAGAAGATGTTGTTGTTAGACTTTTCCCTTATACTTTACAAGGATCAGCAGGATCCTGGTATTTTTCCCTACCCTCTGGTTCCATTACCAGTTGGGATACATGCCAAGAGTAGTTTCTTACTAAGTATGGAGATAATAGGTCTTTGGCAACTTTAATAAACGATCTCTCCAACCTGAGAATAGAACATAGGGAACCAATTAAGGAATTTAATGCTTGCTTCAATAAACTCCTCAACAAAATCCCTATAGCTTCCAAACCAGGTGAACAAATCCGAAGCGAATGGTATATCACTTCCCTGCCTGCCAATATAGCCATTTTTGTAGATCGGGCTGGGAAACCTACCTTAGCATAAAATATGAAAGAAGCACTTGATGTGGAAAAGCGCATCAATTCCTTAGAAAAGAAAGTTGCCTTGGAAGACAGAAAAGCTAAAAAAGTCTCCTTTAAAGAAGACTCCAAGAAGAAAAGCCCAAAAGACCCATATGACATGGAAGGATTGCAAAAGGTCCTGAAAACATTGTCCAACGAAATGATTGACATAAAGAAACAGGTGGCCGAAACTTCAAACAAAAGACCTTTTAGGACTTATAAGAAAACTGAAACAAAGCCACCCAATGTCATATCTAATGCAGATTCATACCAGGAAGAGGAAGAAGAAGAGGCAACCCCACCAACTGACGATGAAGAAGAAGTAGCTGAGTGTCATGGAATGTGGGATTTCATACTCCCAATTCTGATACTGATAATGAAGAAGAAGCCTTCCCAGTCACCACCAGGAGTAAAAGTACTTCTGAACCTGCCCAGGCGACTTCAAAGAAAAGGAGCGCAGGTGCTGCTACAACGAAGGAAAAAGTACCTCCAAAGAAACCACCTGCAGTAGTCCCTCAAAACCAGCCCTCAACTTCTAATTCCCCTTCAACTTCTAAGACGTTAGTGGTATCCGATTCAACGGAATACAACATTGTTGATGACATGAAAAAGACCAAGGCCAACATAACTATGTTTGAGCTTAGCAAGCTAAAGCATCAGCAAAAGTTACTTCTTAAAGAATTGAATGTTGTTCCTTCTACTCCCATTCCTAGTTCAAAAGCTGCTAATGATTCAGGCCAACCCCCTCCAGGTATGGTTGAAGCTACAGATTCAGTCCTAATTGGGGATAGGTCAAGCTCTCATACTCCACCATTCCTCCTAACTTATGAAATCTACAACAAAAACCTGCACAACTGTTTAATTGACTCAGGGGCATCTTCTAACATAATGCCAGTTTCAGTTTGTTCCAAATTGAACATAGAACCCCAGAAGTCTGCCATCCATATTGTTCAATTAGACAGAACTAAGGTACAGGTTGTTGAAGAAATTAATTCCGTAACTATCAGGTTGTCTGCTGATCCCAGAATAGTACAAAGGATTGACATTCTTATCGCTGATATGCCTGAGTTTTACGGTTTGATTTTGAGTAGAGACTGGTCCGAAAAATTACATGGGTACATTTCTACTGATTGGTCACACATGTGGCTTCCTTATAAAAGTAAGCCAAATCAAATAAAGATAGACCGAGAAAAACATATGACCCATACAGTTACCGACTTTGAACAGGAAAACCATCCTGTAGCTTTCAACAACAACATTTTGGGCAACTATTCATCAGAATCATTCTTTGGCAACTTTGTTGCCCATCCCTCTCCTTTCTCAGTTAATCATTTTACATCTCAGATTGAAAATTTTTCACAATCAGATAAATCTAGATGTTTCAATGATGATGAGAAAATTGTAAATATGAATGTTAATACTCCTTTATTTTGGTCTTTGTATTTTGATGGCTCCAAGTCTAGTGAAGGCTCAGGAGCAGGATGCATCTTGGTTAGTCTGCATGGGGAAAAGACAATGTTGTCTTGCAAATTGGAATTCGAGTGCACTAACAACACAGCCGAATATGAAGCCCTAGTTGAGGGTTTATATAAAGAAATCGGCCTTAAAGTGCAATATCTAAAAGTATTTGGCGATTCTGAAATTATTGTCAAGCAGGTTAGAAATGCAATTCATTGCCTTTCCAATCACCTTAAGCATTACCAATCGCTTGTGCAAGACCTTACCTCACATTTCTTAGCATTTAACATTTCCTCCATTCCCAGGTCCCAGAATTCAGCTGCTGACTTACTAGCCAATGTAGCCTCAAGGCTCCTACCTTCATAAGACTACAGCCCAGATAGATTTTCTGTAGAATTGATTTTCAGGCCCTCAATTCCCGACAACATCACTAATTGGAGAGTATTTAATCATGGCGATGATATTTTACAATTTTTAACTTCTGAAAAGTCTTATGACAACCAAATCATTGAAGAGGATGAGCATGACTCCCAAATAAAGGAAACACCTCAAGGAAATGCAATTCCTAAGCCTGTGGTAAAACTTGAAGATCTTTATGATATAAAAGATAGGTTTAAACCTGTAACTAATACAAAGATCCAAAGCTCCACCCTAAGGTTTTAATTGGTAAATTTGGGCACTGAGCAAGCTCCTCAGAATGTGAATTTAGGATTAGGACTTTCTGTAGAAGAGAAAGAAGCATTTGTTAGACTGTTAAGGAAAAATAAACACGTTTTTGCCTGGAAATATGATGACTTAAAGACTTATGACACATCTATTATCCAGCATACAATTCCAATGCTTCTAGATCAAAAACCCATTCAGCAGAAGTTAAGGAAAATACACCCAAACTTGGAAAGCCAGATTAAGTCGGAGCTT